>JAQQSK010013023.1:0-11640 GCA_028658325.1 Potorous gilbertii | reverse complement strand
TGCTCTGGATTTCTCCATCAAGAATCAGTCTGTTGCATTTTCTAGGTGGTTTAAAGGAATTTTGTGGAATTGAGTTTGTCTGTCTGGCTTCCTCCTAGTCTGCCATATTGGTTCTTCCTCAATAAAACCTGGAGCTGACCTAGAATTTTTGCCTGAACCTGAAAAAGGACAGAACTAGAAGTTGATTTTGTCTTATTGCACTGATTTTCTGTTCTCTCACCCATGAACCCTGTGTGAAGGATCTTAAGGAGTCTGGGGTTTGAGAAGTGAATGAGTGGACAAAGATGCTAGAATTGAGTCTGGGATTCAATCAGGGCTCAGACAAATGGAAATGGAGTTGCCTGGTCTGATAGGGAGCACTTCAGATGGACAGCAGCTTCTAGGGATATTAGGGCATATTAGGAAGGAGATATCTGGCAGAAGCAGATGGGGTCTCCTAGATTTCCTCACTGTCTCTTCCATTAACCTCTCCCTATGTCTAGAAGGTGCCAATGGCAAGTGAGAGACTTCCTCTTCTTTTATTTTTTCTGCTCACACTAGATCCTCCCCACGCAGCCTTAGTCCTTTTTCCAGTTAAAATTCCTACAAGGTAGGAATTTAACTAAGGAAGGTTAGGAACAAGTGGAAGATTGAATGTTGAACACACAATCCTATAACCTAATCAGAGATTAATCTCCCATTGTTCTGCTCAGGTCTGGAGAGCAATTTCCAGGCATATTAACTAGTTCCTATGGTCATAGAACATAGCTCAAGAGCTGAAGGAAAGCACAGAGACTATCAAATCCAGAGGTCTTCAAAGTGTGATTGAAAAACCCTTTAGAGTCCCTGAGACACTTTCAGAATATCTGCTAGGTTAAAACTATTTTTATCCTGGGGTAAGGCCAAAGTTTTTCCATACCTTCCAATAAAAAAATAGACTGAATGCAGAATTAGATAGGACAATCCAATTATCTCCAATTAATTCTGACATGAGGACCTTTGCAGGAAGATGTGAAATAACACCACTCTTCTCAAGAATTTTGTTTAAGAAAACATTTTTCATTTAGAAAAGATATTAACATGTAATAGGTCATTGTTATTTTTTATAAATGAATTAAAAAATATTTTAAAATTTTACCAATTCTTATTTATAATACAGTAAATATTGATAAATAGAACCCCCATAAAAAAGCTCTGTGGTATAATCAATGACTTTGATTAGTATAAATGGGTCTTGTGACCAAAACATTGGAGAACTGTGGGCATAGGAGGTCAGTTAGGGCAATGCTCTAAGCTTGAACCCACCGTGTTGTTTAGTAATCCAACTATTCTTTAAGTTGTTTCTATATTAGTTCTTGCATCTGTGGTGAGAGCAAACTCTCTGCACAAGCAGTCTCCTGGCCTTGGAAATCTGCCCAGCACATGGAAATATGCAAGCATGAGGCTGAATTTAGGAACCAGTCACACCCTCCATTTCCCTTAATGGTGATAAAAACTCAGATTGGGACAAGCTGTTAGAATCTTCAGTCTGATTAAGCCCCATAAATGGAAACCCAATGCCTCTGGGCCATCACCATGTTCATCTCTATGGGAATAGAGGGACCAGGCAGCTGAACAGTGAAAGACTCTGAGAGGTCCCATGAATGCCTCTTTTGGCTTCACTCACCAGTGCTATCATTGATTCAATATAGCCTGCTCTCCTTTAGATTGAATGTCCATAACCCAAACTAACCAGTTACGCCCAGGGTTATGTGTTCAGTGTGTCTGATCTGGCTGCTGTCTGAAATGAGAGCAATCTATGGTGAGATTGCCCCTCAGACAAGTAGAACTTTGATACATCCCCCCATTCAGCTGGATCTGTGATGTTTGGAATGGTGGACAAGGGAAAAATGGACTCTCACAGAAACTATCATCCCCAAGTGTCGATCCCTTCTATTTTGTCACGTTTCCCCAGAAGTTATCAGGATAGCTCAGCCTGTGCTTTATGGGCTAATCTGTGCTGTCCTAGCCCTACTCCTGCTTAGTAAGGGATTCTCCAAAACAAACTCCTACAATAGTCTTCTTGATCTATTTATCCCCCAAGGAACTAAGCTCATCTATCCATGTCCTATTTTTTAAAACACTTGTATCTCCTTGACCCTTCAATGGCATAGTCTCTTCTTTATCATCTCTGATGTTAACCCCAAAATACCCTAAAAAAAATCTCTGTAATATACACTAATCTCTTGGGAGAAAGGTGGGAAGAAGTCTCAATGAAAGTTTTCTCAAAAGGGATTCAATGGAAGATAGCTGGTGAATGCCCTTGTACCATAGTACTCAGTGTTTCAGAGGTGCTTTCTTTTTCATGGAGGTACCTGTCTGGGTAGCCTGAGAGAGGATTCTTCCTGTGTCATAGCAATGGTATGCAGATATGAGTGAATCCATCAGTGTGTACATGTGTGTATGGTGTGTGTGTGTATGTGTGTATGGTGTGTGTGTGTATGTGTGTGTGTATGTCCCTGCATGATGAAACTACTGGAGTTTTACAAGCTAATAGATTCAGCTTAGTCAACAGATTTATGAGATCCACATTTCAATGTTTACTTATGGCTAATCCTGTCCTCCACCCCTTTTATCAAAAGACATATTTCATAACATTATCCAATTCAGAGAATAATAACTTGACAAAACAGGAGATAATGATGTCATTCTGAAATCCCTAAAATTCAAAGTCCCTCTCCATGGATATGCATGACTTCCCATTCCCTGGTCGGATCTCTCTTTCAGAGATGTCCTTGTTCTCTTTCACTTATTAAAAATACATCATTTATTTTAAGTAACAAAAATCTATGCCCTCAGGCTCCTGTCTGCTTTCCACTCTCTCCCCTCATCTGAACTCACCTTCTAGATAAGAAACAAAACAATACCCCTGCAACAAATACTGTTCAGTCATTTTTCAGTCCTGTTTAACTCTTTGTTACCCAATTTGGTAAAGATACAGATACAGAAAAGCTAAAGTTATAGGAGTGGTTTCCCATTTCCTTCACCAACTTATTTTCCAGAAGATGAACTGAAGTAAACAGGGTTAAAAGACTTGCCCTGGGTCCCCGAAGTAGTAAATGCCTGCGACCAGACATTGAACTCAGAAGAGGAGTCGTCCTGATTCCAAGTACAGTGCTTTATCACCGGTGTCATTTAGCTGCCTCAAAAACAATTCAAAATATTTGTAAAAGAAGTCACATACACCAGGGTGAGATCTTCTAGGCTATAAGAGCTCACACCAGGAGAGTACAAGAGGGGAAGTGATAAACGATGTGAAAGGAGAAACAGAAGGTCATGGATTTCCAAGAAGAGGGGCCTCAAAACTGGCTGGAGGATCACACAGGTCTCCAAGGAGTTAGGATTTCTAAAAGGTTCTATTAGATGAATAGAAACTACAGGGAACAGGACATGAGGAATAGTTCCAACAGGAAGGACCAAGTAATGGAGGAGAATATAACCCATTCTGGAGCAGATGTGGCCACACGACACCTACAGTATTACTAAGTGCATCCTGAAAAAGACAAGATATAACTGTTTTATGTTAAGGAAAAGGTACAAAATAGATAAACATACAAAATAATGCAGAAAATACTGACAAATGATTTTTAGAAGTCAAACATAGCTCAGAGGGACCCTAATATACATGTTAGTAGTCCCCATTTATATTTGAGTTTTCTGTGGTATTCTAGAAAGCATGAAGAACCCAACCTGGCCATAGGGGAGAGTCTCTGCAGGGAAATAGTGAGAAAGAACGGATCAATAGTTGAGGGTCATGCTGTAAAAGGTCTTGAGTACCAGGAATTTAAACTTTATTTCAAATGCAGTGAGGAGTCATTCTAATGCCTGAGAGAAACAGACTGACCCATTTACACAGGAATAAGATTGTCAGGAACGGACATGGGGTGGTTCTCATCATAAGAGAAAGCTGAGGTGAGCTCTGAGGACTGCTCAGAGCTGAAGGGGCAGGCAGAGCGCTTCGAGGATATGATGGGGAATCAGCATGGAGTCTCTGTCCTGTTGGGACAATCTCCATATTGTCTGTGGCCTGGGCCAGGCTCAGGATGGCAGAAACATGCATCAGGTTGGGATGCACATTGCAATGAATCCATTTCACTTCCTGTCATTTTGATTCTAAGAAAGCCCAGATTGGCTACTCCCTTTCCCTCAGGAAAGAAGAAAAAATTCAGTTGATAAATCTTTCTCCATTGTCTAAAGACTTTTTCCACCATGACCTGACAACTCTTGTTTTCAGTTTTTGCCCAAATTCACCCACAACAGATGTCTAGGTACAGAACCCAGCCCTAGGGGCAGAATCAATGACAGAAATAGAAACAAACAAGTTACCATTTTCACTTTCTCATTACTCCAAGTTCCTCCATCTCCTTTGAGGACACAAGCCCAGTGTATCTGCTGTAAGCTTTCCCTATGGCCAACATCTCACAGGCTCCAGGTCATTACCAGAAACAGCTACCAATATTGAGGATGACATTTCCTCCCCTTTGCTTATTACTGTTGGCTTTTCAAGAAATTGTCAACCATACCACCTCAGGGTCTGCCCCTAAGAATGAGACTTTTAGAAATGTCTGGGCATCTTTCCTTCAGAGCTTGAGGCTCAGGGTGCTGCTTCTGTCTGGGGAATGAAAAGGCCATGCTTCCTGGTACATTGAAAATAAAGTCAGATTGAAGGTCCTTACTCACCTGGGCCCCTGTACCTGGCCAGCAAAACAAGTAGAATTGTGAAGACAAAGCCTTTGGTCACAATGAGACCACATAGTACTTGGATAACTGGGCAATTGAAGAAAATGGAAGAGTGTGGTGGCCTATGGGTGAGAAGAAAACCAGAAAGTTACACATGGGCACAGGAAATATAGAGATAGAAGAGATGTAGGAATGTGGTGATGGCTTAAGTGACTCCTTAGGTCTAGGCCTTAGCCTCACCTGTGGAGGTTCCCTACATTCCCTCTGCTGATTATTTTCTGTGTGTGTTATCTCCTGGATAATTTATCTTGTACATAGATTTTTCTATAGGGTTATTTCCATGTTGTCTCTCTCATTTTTCTGAGAGCTCTTTGAGATCAGAGATGGTTTTCTTTTCCTTCCTCTATATCCTCTGAGTTTAGCATGGTATTCAGCACACAACAGGTACTTAATAAATTCTAGTTAACTTACTAGCTAACTTACTGATGGAACCCTCCTGAGCTACTTTTTCCATTTGGTACACGGTGTGTCTACTGTAAAGCATTAATGGATTGAGGGTGAAGGAGAGAAGGCCTCCATGTCCCCTCCCGGGAACACCAACAGGCTGGAGGCTTCAGTGAGTAAAAGAACTAAGAGGGCATTTGAGGGAGACACCAAGGAGGGGAAAGGGAAAAGAGAAAACACAAGTCATCCTTCAGTAGGAATCCTGATCACCACTTCTCTGAACTTCGTGACTTCAGGATGTAGGAAGATTTGATTTATTTTTGATTAGTTTTCTCTTGTCACAGGGGCCCAAAGCAGGGCTGAGGTTCTAATGAATCCAGGAGCATTTAGGAATTAAGGGCCTATCCAGAGCCAGGAGGTGCCCTAGATGGTGGAAGAGAAGGACAGAAATGAATGGATCTCAACCTGCAGGGATCTCACCCATGTTCTGGAGCAATAACAATACATCCACCAACAGGTAGATACAACATTCTTACCAGATAAATACAAAGGAAAGTTTAAGGAAGCCACTGGCAGTTAGGGGGAATGAAGAAAGTCTTCTGTAGAGCGAGGTGCTTGAGTTGATCCTTGAAGGAATCTCCAGATAATTAGTGTTGGAGGTAAGGAGGGATTGTATTGGAGGCATAGGACAGAGCCAGTGCAGGCATGAACATGAGAACTGGTGAGTCAGGTGTGAGGAAAAGCAAGGAAGACTCTTTGGCTGGAACATGGATATTATGGAATACAGCAAGGCTCTAGCAATCTAGAAAAGTTGGTTGGGGCCAGAGTCTGAAGAGCATCAGATGGAAGTCAAGTGTTTGGATTATATCCTAAAAGTAATAAGGAGCCTCTAGAGATTCTAGGGATGACATAACCAGACCTCTGACCAGCAGTCATGCAGCAATGCAGCCCAACTTATCAGGAAGAGAGAGGTGTTTAACAGAGAGGAATGGGGAGATTTGTCTCCTTTATCTGGAGATGAGGAAGTGAGTTAAATAACATCTACTGTCAAAAATGTAGTATTGCAGGAGGTGAAGGGCTTAGCATATGACAGAAGGCAATGTGGGTTGAGCAATGAAAAATGCAAGGCCAGGGCTAAAGGAAATCAGATCTCGAGTCATCCTCAACTTGGAAATGAAGGAAAGCAAGAAAGCTGGTAAGTATATTTCCACTAGACCCAGGAAAACCCTCTCTTTGCCCTTTCTTTACACATGCAGAAGAAAAGTCCATAGAGTGGTCCCCTCAGACTAATACTCTGGGCCTGCACAAGTGACTGCTGAGGCGGGAAGCTCCTGAGACACAGTGCTTCTCTCAAAAGAGTTGTACCTGCTGGTGGCCAAGGGGATGCTGGGAGGTGTCTCAGTGGTAGGTCGAGAACATTTGGTGGTCTTCAGTGTTGTGGCTAAAAGAGGAACAGAGAAAGGAAACTAGGTCTGAAACCCACATCCTCAGTTGCCTCCTCTTCCCTGAAGGGGCCAGAATACTTGAGTCCTGGCCCCAGTGAATGCTGGGCTTTGAAAAAGCTTTAGGCATCACATGCATATATGCTGTGTGTTAGTATAGCACATCATATCCCATCCCTTATGTATTGTCAAGTACTGTAGCCTATTGTTATACAGCTAAGGTCAACATCAGACTTCTTTGCCACCCACAGGCACTCTGATGGCCTGACTAAAGATATCCTCATAGGTTGCTCTCTCTATACATGTTAGTTGGGGTTGGGCTGTTCTGAAAGAAGGCAATCCTAAAAATTCCCAGATGCAAAGCATTTATTATTCACAAAGAGCCCCTACTCACTGTCACAACTGTACCCCTCTACACCACACCCTCATTTTACAAGTGAGGAACTAAATCTCATAGAGTTAGAATGACCTCCAAGGGTCACAATACAATCAGTTTCACCACTAAGACCTGACCCTACTACATCTATGAGCTTTTAGTTCCTGACAGGATCTGCTCCAACAATACCTCTGATGGAACCAACCTTCCCCACCCGCACCTGGATGTCCTGGGGCCAGAACTTCAGGCATCCTAAAATCAGTGAGCTACAATTCTATGAATCTGTTTGTATGTTAGGTAGACTTTGTGTATGTCTGCTCCTGTGTAAGTCACAGGGGAATCTGTATGAATGAATGTGAATGTGTGACACTGGACACCCAAGACTTAGAAGCCCAGGACAAATATCTGCCATGCATGAGGATGAGAGCAGAGAAGAAAATGCCTTACCTTTCCAGGAAGCAGACGGAGAACTACCATCAAAACCTTGGGGAGGAATGAAATGAGGACAAGATTGGAAAAGGGAGGGGCAGGAAGCTGGGGAACTAAAAGAGGGTGAGCAGTTTCTCCCTGGAGACCCCAAAAAAGCTTAACCTCACATCCTAACCCAGGGTCATGTCCACACCAGTTATTTCCTAACCTCTGCTTGAACTGAAGGGGATTGAGTTGTCAAGGACTTACCTGGAGCAACCTCCAGCTTGATTTTCCTGATATTAACAATAATGCTATTGATAGAGTCATAGATTCCACAGCAATAGTTGCCTGAGTCCTCCACAGTGAGGTTAGACATGATGATGGTCATGGTACCAGTGGAGGTGTCATCCTTCAGGGAGGCTCGTGCATCCGGAAGTGGCAACATTAAGATGTCTGACTTACTGGTAATTAGTCTATCACACACCTTTTCATTCTCTCTCAGTTTACACCAGGTTTTCCACCTGTTCTCAGTTGTCTGGGGCTTGTAGCTACAACTGACTCTGAGTGTTTGCCCCTCCTGGTACTTCACTTGGAACACTTGTCCCTGTGACCCTAAAAAGCAGATCATCAGTTCATGGGGAGCCCGGCTGGGCCTCCCCTGACTCGCCTCCTTTCCTTGACTGAAGTATATGAACAAGGTCCTGGGGGCTGGTTTCCTTAAGTAACATCTAAGAAAATATGCATCCAAGAGTCAGCTGCTCACCCAAGGGAGTCCCTAATTACTGGTGGGCTAGTAAACAATTAGGAATCAGTTCACTCAATGTTTCTCTTTCCCTCCCTCTGTCCCTCTTCCTCTTCTTGTCCTTCATTCCTCCATCTTTCCTTCTCTCTTCTCTCTCCTCTTGCACTTTATATTTACAAACATGTCCATGGACATACCTGTACTCGACACATTTGAAAATTCACTCTGCATTATTAACCTTTTCTCCATTCCTTTTTTTAGTTCCAGTAAATTGACCAAACGATAAATCAGCTCCTCATTTGTATGCAATTTTTGCCAATTTGCAAAGTGCAAACTCTCCCACTGGAAAGCCAGCACTCACTGCTCCTACCCCTCCCCAGGCTCTCATAGCCACACAGCGTTGTCCTTCCTCCCCCTGCCGCTCTCCTCTCTCTTCTCTTCTCCCTGTCAGTCATCACCTCTACTGTTCCCTCACCTCCCCCCACTCCCAGAGACCCATTAACAGCAAAAGTAGCAGCAGCAGTTGGGCTGATGGGACCATCATGCCTCAGTGGGTCCACAGGCAGGCAACATGGGAGGTGATCTCTTCCTGCGGTCCTTGGGCTGATGGATGGCAGGAGGGTGTTGGTCCTGATTCTCCCCTGCCTGATTCTGAGTCTTTAAGAGGAAAGAAGAAGTAAGAGAGAGTGGGGGGAACTATGGTTTATGAAGTGGGAGGAGAAGAAGGAGCAGAAATGTTGACTTGATACAAGAGAGGTGAGAGCACTTATGTATGGGATATTCCACTTGTCATGGCTCTGACCCCAAAGATGACCTAAGGACCCTCCTCAGGAAGAGCCTTGGCCCTTACAACCACTAATAGAGCTTGTTTAATATCTTAGGCTTCCTGATCTCACACACATCTGTCTTATGGTTAGGTATCCAAAGATCCTGGGCTGAAGGGAGAGGGTGAAATTAAGGAGAACTGGGCCTAGGACTTCATCAGGATTCAGGCAAATGGAAATGGAACTGTCTGATCTGAGAAGATAGCTTCAGATGGATGGCAGTCGCTGATAGGTTTATACTGTAGGGTCTATTTAGGAAGGACATCCAGGAGAGCATGTCATCTCCTTACCGCATCTTCACTTGCCCTCTTCCTATGTCCAAGAGGAACCAGTGGTAAACAGAGACACTCACTGTCTTCTTCCTTTTCTTCCTGGTCACCCTAAGTCCTTCCCACCCTCCATTTTCTATCCTTTCTGCATCCTCAAGTAAGTTATTTTATTAAAGAGAGTTGGGAGAATGTGAGGGAAGACTGTTGGACCCAAATTCCTGGGCTCTAATCACATATCATTGTCATTACTGCTCTGGGGGATAGAGGGAGATATACCCAAGATACTTTTCCATGTAAGCTATGTCATGTGCCAGTGGAACATAAATCCATAGTCAATGAAGCCTCAGTAACCATTTAAACCAGCAATTTTCAATGGTCTAAGGACCTCTGGAAAAGGGAACTAAGAGGAAAAGCATTATATGGTGCCTACTATGATACAGACGCTATGGTAAATTTTTTTTTGCAAATATTAACTCCTTGACCCTCACAGTGGCTCAGGGAAGTAGGTACCATTGTGGCCCCTCATTTTACAGTAGAGAAAATTGAGTCAAAAAGAGGATAAAGGCCTTAGTCAGCATCACACAACTAATAAATATCTGAACCTGGATTTGAACCCAGTTCTAACTTATTCCATCCCCAGAATTCTATTCCCTGTACCACCAGGTACCTTTCAGCCCCAAACTTCTTTTAGAGGCTCTTTATAGGTCATAACTATTTATATAATTGTAATAAGTCTCTATTTGCCTCTTTAAAAATACCCCCCCTTTCCCAACTATCTTAGCATACTTCAGCTAAAATAACAGATTGGAAGAGATCAAATGCAGAGGATACAGGAGAATTGAACTTTGTCCTATTAAGCCAAAGAATGAAGAGATTTCCACAGTTAATAAAACTCTTCTCAATGATGTTTTTTAAAAAGGTATTTTAAATTTTGAATTAATATATAAGATGTTTACTATTATTTTATTTAGATCAATCAGTGAATAGATTAATCAAACTTATCAGTTTTAATTTTTAATATGATAAAAAACTATAGATGTATCTCCTGACCTTTGGAATCTGTCCAGCTCACAGAGATCTTGAGGTTTGAGAGTGATGTCAGGGAGCAGTGAGAACATCCATTATTCTTAAAGATGATAAAAACCAAAGGTGAGACCAGATAGTATGATCCTCAGCCATGTCATGTCCTATGTGGCAGAAGAAAGAAAGCTGGGCCTTGGTCATGTGATCTTCCTGAGATAAGAGAGATCAGAGACCTGCATAGCAGCAGACGTCATGAGACTCCATGAATGCTTCTGCCAGCCCAACTTCACAATGATGACATTGGGCTAATTCATCTTGCTGCCCTGTGGATTAATGTAAAGTATCATAAAGTAAAGTAGTTGATTGTATCAAAGGTGACTTATTCAGTATCTCAGATATACTCTCTACCAGAAATGGGAGAAATTTATGGGAAGAGTGAGGAAGGAGCCTATTGGTATTCTAGTGAAAGTTTTGAACTACATTCACATAAATGCTTATAAAGGGAGATAAGACCTATCTTTGGTGGAATTCCAGATGCTATTTCCAGGTTCTACCATTCGTCAGTGGGGGAGGGGAGAGAGGGCAATTAGCCACAGAAGGGAAAGGCTATCTTGACCACCCTCCTATTAGCAGGCTATGCCTGATACAAGAGCTATATGTGTTGGAGATATATTACTGATTCTATCTATAGAAAATATGTGAGATTTTTGTATTTTTTTACAGTGGGTTTCTTTATTGAGATGGCTCTCCTGCTATAAATGCTGGACTCCACACACAGACTACAAGTGTAAAATGGCTGATCAAGTTTATCTCTCTCATTTGAAAGGTAAGGAAAAAGAGATTCAGAGGAGTGAGGAAAATTTCCAAACCAATCAGAAGCAAATATATGGCTAGATCCAAGGTCTTCCAGCTCTCAGGAAAATGCTCTTTCTAATACATTGTAGTTTCTATATTCAAAGACCATGCAATAGGAGACTGTTCCTGGCCCATTCCTCATGGGAGGGTTATGGGCTTCAAGAAAAGATAGGAGTGGGAGCCAAGAGGCAGAGTAGAAAGACTCACATTTGCTAGCTGCGAATCCACAGCCCATAGATTTCCTGTAAAAAGAACTCCTGACAAATTCTGGAACAGTGGAAGCCGCGCAGCAACACAGTGAAGGAGATTTCCCTTGCAGAGAGCCCTGAAAAACCGACCACAAAGGTACTCCGGATGGGAGCAGAGCCCTGCCCTGCGGAGCGCTCCCCTCCCCCTACCCCAGCCACGGAGCTCTACCTGGCCACGCGGCACTGAGAGGAGCCAGCAGACCCAAGCAGGCTTCAGAGACCTGAATCTCTGGGTGGCCATGAAGGTCCCTCCACCCACAGACGCACAGGTCAGTGAGAGAGACAGGCTGAGAGGGGAGCGGGGTATC
>JAQQSK010013022.1:0-11641 GCA_028658325.1 Potorous gilbertii | reverse complement strand
ACTACCTTGGAAGAACTGAAAACTTACAGATTGCTAGAAGTATTTCTGAAAACAGCTACACAAAACCCCTGAAGCTTGAGATACTGCACCCTCCACAGTGTAAGCAGAGCTCTACTTTAACAAATAGTCAAAACTCAAGTAATAGGCTGGGCAGAAAAAATACTTTGACTCTAGAAAGTTATTATGGTGACAAGGAAGATTAAAACACACACTCAAGAAGACAAATAAGTCAAAGTTCCTACATCCAAAAAGTCCAAGAAAAATATTAATTGGTCTCAGGCCATGGAAGAACTCAAAAATGGATTTTGAAAATCAAACAAGTGAGGCAGAGGAAAAGCTGGACAGAGAAATGTGAGTGATGCAAGAAAATAATGAGAAAAAAGCTAACAGCTTAGTAAAGAAAACAGAAAAAATATTGAAGAAAATAACACCTTAAAAACAGAGTAGACCAAATGACAAAAGAGATCCAAAAACCCAATGAGGAGAAGAGATGCCTTAAAAAGTAGAATTGGTGAAATGGAAAAAAGTTCCAAAAACACTCTGAAGAAAATAATTCCTTAATAATTAAAATGGAGCAAATAAAGGTTAATGACATTATGAGAAATCAAGAAAAAATCAAACAACCAAAAGAATGAGAAAATAGAAGACAACGTGAAATATCTTACTGGAAAAACAAATGAACTCAAAAATAGATCCAGGAGAGATGATTTAAAAATTATTGGACCACATGAAAGTCATGATAATAAAAAAGAACCTAGATATCTTCCTCCAAGAAATTATCAAAGAAAATTGTGCTGATATTCTAGCATCAGAGGGTAAAATAGAAATTGAAAGAATACATCAATAACCTCGTGAAAGAGATACTTAAATGAAAACACTTTGAAATATTATAATCAAATTCCAGAATTCCCAGGTCAAAGAGAAAATACTGCAAGCAGCCAGAAAGAAATAATTCAAGTACCATGGAATCACAGTCAGATAACATAAGATTTAGTAGCTTCTACATCAAGGTATTGGAGGATTTGGAATATGATATTCTGGAAGGCAAAGGAGCTAGCATTAAAACTAAAAATGACCTACTCAGGAAAACTGAGTATAATATTTCAGGGGAATAATAGATATTCAATGAATTGAGTACTTCCAAGCATCCTTATGGAAAGAGCATTGCTGAATAGAAAATTTGACTTTCAAATACAAGATTTAAGAGAAACATAAAAAAGGTAAACAGGAAAGCAAAATCATAAGGTACCAAATAAGTTTAAACTTTACATTCCTACATGGGAAGATGATATTTGTAACTCATAAGACCTTTCTTATTATTAGGCTAGTTAGGATTATATGTGGACAGAGGGCACAGGTATGAGTTCAATATGAAGGGGTAATATCTACAAAATAAAATTAAGGGGTGAGAGAAAGGAATGTGCTGAAAGAAAGGGAAAAGGAGAGGTAGGATGGGATAAATTATCTCACATAAAAAAAGGCAAGAAAATGCTCTTACAATGCAGGGGAGGAGTAGAGAGATGAGGCAGACTGAGTGAAACTTACTCTTATCAGAATTGGCTCAAGGAGAGAATAACATACACATGAAATGGGATATAGATATCTATCTTATCCTACAGGAAAGTAGGAAGGGAAAGGGCTAAAAAAAGGGTGATAGAACAGATAGTGGATTGGGAGAGGGAGTAGTCAGGAGCAAAATACTGTTGAGGAGGCACAGCGTGAAAGGAGAGAGAAAATAGAATAAATGAGGGGGAATAGGATGGAAGGAAATACCACTAGAAACTTTAACTGAAAAAAAGTGAAGTGAAAAACGAAGTCAAATTTATATATAAAAAAAGAGCCATTCCCCAACTGATAAAGGATCAAAAGATCTGATCAGCTTTCAGATGAAGTAATCAAAGGTATCTATAGCCATATGAGAAAAATATTCTAACTCACTATTGAGTAGAGATTTGAAATTGAAACAATTCTGGAGGTGCTACCTCATAGCTATTAGATTGTCCAATTGAACAGAAAAAGTAAATGACATATTGGAGGGGATTTGGGATAAAGGAGACATTAATGTACTGTTGGAGTTGTGAACTGATTCAACCATTCTGCAGAACAATTTGGAACTATGTCCAAAGGTCTATAAAACCAGGCATACTGTTTTCCTACAAATAACACTACTAGGTCTAGATCCAAAAATAAATACAAAACAAAAGGGAAAAAGACCTATGTGCACAAAAATATTTACGTCTCCTCTCTTCTGGGGGTAAAAAATTGGAAATCAAGGAAGTGAATTCTTTTACCCATCAATTGGCAAAAAGCTGAACGAATTGTGGTATGTGATATGATGTAATGTTATTGTACTGTAAGACATGATGAGCAGGATGCTCTCAGCAAAATCTGGAAAAAAAACTTGAATGGCTGATACAAAGTGAAATGTACTGCATATGAAGTATATTGTAAGATCATCAGCTGGGAACAAATTAGCTATTCTCAGCAACAGAACAACGCAAGACAGCTCTTGAGGACTTATGAAAAGTAGTTTTCCTTGTCTAAGTTGCCAAGAATGATTGGAGTGTCATTGCCAGGCCTCACTATTTCATGGTATCTCCTCCTCTCTTTCTTGAAAAGTATAAGGACATATTTCTTGGGTCTTCAGGTTGCAAAACGTATTGTGTTCTTCACTAATGGGATGTCCCCTAGGGTGGAAGACGCTACCCTGTTACCTCAATTAAAGATATATTATTCCTCAACTCATAATTTGGATTTATTTCAGGGCTTGATACATTTTAACCTCCATTTGACTTAGTTTCCTTATTTGTAAATTGGGATAATAGCACCTACCTCGAGAAAAAGTTATGAATATTAAATGAGATAATATTTGCAAAGCATTTAAGCATAGTGCCTAACATAATAGATGTTATAAAAAATCAAGGTACCCACAGTGGTGTGGGTACTTTCCCCTAAACCAATTGCTTTTCAGCTTCTTTTGATGTGTTGCCTTTTTCCATTATAATACAAGCTATTTGAGAGGAGGGACCATAATTTCTCATGATGAGGTTAAGAGAATATACTGAAAATGATGATACTACCTAAATGAATTTGCTGATTCAGCGTTGTAGAAAAACACAACAGAAATACTGTATAGAGTTTTTAAAAATTATATAATTCATGTGGGGGGGCCTCAAATACTGTATAGAGTTTTTAAAAATTATATAATTCATGTGGGGGGGCCTCAAATTCTCGAGAATCTCAAGGATAGTAGTGAAAAAGAGTGTACAAGATATAAGGGCTATCAGTAACAGATATTAAACTGTGCCATAAAGTAGAATTTATTTATTTATTTTTATCTTTCATTTTTTTTAAAATTTATTTTAAGCTTTATTTCCACAAAATGTTGAGTTCCAAATTTTCTCTCCATCTCCTCCCTTACCTCCCAAAATGCCATGCATTCTGGTTGCCCCTTCCACCAATATGCCCTCCCTTCTAACACCCCTCCCTTCCCTTATTCCCATCTCCTCTCTTGTCCTGTAGGGCAAGATAAATTTCTATACCCCATTACCTGTATTTCTTATTTCCCACTTGTATGCAAAAACAATTCTCAACATTTGTTCCTAATAAGGACCTGTAAGATCTTAGTTCCTCCAGGTTTGCACAATCAAGGGAGAAGAGTTTTACTCCCTGGCCTAGCTCCCAGCTAAGATTAAGATCAGTTGCTCAATTCCCCCAGGGACTTTTGGCATGAGTGGGGCTGACACTCAGGACTGAGCTTCAGATTAGCTGCACAATTTCCCCAGAGCTCAGCCATCCAACAATGGAACAATGGACACTGGTTGCTGTCCACTGTGGCCACTGGCACTGTCCACTGCTGCTGCTGTAGCTTCCACTACCTGGAACCAGGGCTAGGGGAGGACACTGTTCCCTTCTCGTTCTGTTTGAAAAAGCCCTCTCACTAACCTTTGGTGTCTGTGGGTTAAGAGATCTGTGAACTGCTGCTGCTGCCAGGGATTTCATTCCTGAAGCCTGCTCCTTCCCTGCTCCTCCTGGTGCTACACAGCCAAGACTGGGCTGGGATCTGCCCCATGTCTGATGCAAAAGACCTTTCCCATCAGCCTTCCAGGTTACCCTGGACTGGAAATCTCCTCCACTCTGTCATTCTGTGGCTTCTGCTGCTCTGGTTGTTAAGAGTCTTTCTTTACAGGTATTTTATGGGCTATGGGGGAAGAGCTAGAGTATGTGCATCTTTCTACTATGCCATCTTGGCTGTGCCCCCCATAGAATTTATTTTTAAAAATTTGATACTGGTTTTTTAAAAGGGTAGATAACTAGAACAGATTCTGTATACAAACTACAGAAGAAAACAAAGTATAACATGCTATTTGAAAAATACAAAAACCCTCATTACTATAGTGGAGGGAAACTATTCACTTTTTCACTAAGACTGCTGGGAAAACTAGATATCAGCCTGGTAAAAATAAGGTTTATACTAACACTTTGCACCAGCAAAAAATATAAACTTAGAAAAGTTTATGGAAACATAAACCAGGTAGAAAATATCATATAATAAACAAATAAGATGTGCAAGGAATAAATTATCGTTTAGATCTATGAATAAGAAAACAGTTCATAAGTCATGTGAAAATTGTCTTTCACTATATCACTAATGATAAGAAAAATGCAAATTAAAGCAACCTTGAGGCTCTATCTCACTCTGAAACAAGTTGGCAAAGATTACAAAAGATGACATGTTGGAAAGAATGGAGGAAAGTAGACAAGTATGAATATTTTGAGTGGAACTTTTCATTACTCTGGCCATTTTACAAAGCAATTGGTAATTGTCTCTAAAGTTGCTAAATGATGAACAACATTAGACCAAGCAGTAATACTACTAGAGCTATTTCCCAAAGACATCACAGAAAGAGCAAAGGATTTACACGTACAAAAAGTAGCCATAGTAACTCTTTACACAGTAGCTAAAAATGGGAAACAAAAGAATTATCTTCCTCTTGGGGAATGGCTAATCAAATGGGACATGAATGTAATTAAATATTAATTGACTATAATAAATGACAAAATGCAAAATTTTAGAAAAAACTAAAAAGATCCCTATGAATTGATACAGAACAAGGTAAACAGAGCTAGGATTATAAGTCATAGTATATTATAGAAGAAAAAAACAACTTTGAAAAAATTTAGAACTCCACTTAATACACTGAGATGTCAGGAGTCCAAATGATTGAAAATGAAGTATGTCACCTTCTTCCAGAAAGATGATAAACTCAAAATACAGAAAAAGACATGCATTTTCAGACGTGGCCAATATTAGAATTTGTGTATATTTGGGTTTTAATATATTTATAGCATAAGGATTCTATTTATTTATTTTTCTAAATAAAAGTGAGATAGTAGAGGAGAAGGGTTATAAAAATAACTGAAATAAAACTTATTTTAAAAAATCGTAATTGAAAGAAATGCCAAATTTCAGTTAGAGGTTAATGAAAAATAAAGATATGTTTTTCCCCATGTAATTTCAGTGAATCACCCTCTGGAAAAACTGTGTAAAGTCAATTTTATTACATTTTTGAAGTTGAGATTTTTTCATTTATTACGTTCTAACTCTGAGTCTTTTAGACTGAACTAACTTGAGTTAGGCCTGGCCTAGAAAGGATAAAATAAGAATCTAAATGATAGCAGGACACTAATTAACACTAGGGACAAGACAATGGAATGGGGGAAATATTAGAGAATACACACTGTGTCCCTTCCAAGAATGCAGAGAGAAATATATGACTTTCTCAAAGACTAGTCCACAAGAATATTCTCTTATATATCATAAATACTTGTTAATTGATTTACATGTATAATTTTGTGTTCTTTTTAATTGCTTTTTAATGTTTCATCCTTCATATAAGATATTTAGGTATTTTTTTATCTGAAATTTCTCTGTTTTAGCAAATGGTTCATCTTTAGTAAAGCTACCACATAGTTCTGAGAACTACGTGCCCAGGAGAGATTATTAAATTCACTACATTCACTGTGTTACTATTTGTGCTTCTTTTTGTCCCTGAGTTAATTTTTCTCTGTAAATTTAGATGCTATATCATTTAGTGCATATAGGTTATAATTGATAATGTTTTCTGCCTATATCTCCTTTAAGAATAATATAATTTCCTAAAAGGTCTTCCATTAACTGATGCAGAGTGAAGTGAGTAGAACCAGTAGAATATTGTATACTACAACAGCAATACAGTGGTCCAAGACAATCTCAAAGAAGATGTTATCCAACTCCTAAGAAAGAATTGATAGTGTCTGAATACAGACTGAAGCATTCTCTCTCTCTCTCTCTCTCTCTGTCTCTCTCTCTCCCCTCACTTCATTCATTCCTTTTTAGTTTTATTCCAGAAAATGACTTATATGGAAATATTTTCTAAGATTGTACATGTATCTCTTCTATCAGATTGCTTACCATATCAGGGAAGGGAGAGGGAGGAAGTAAGAATTAGAATTTGGAACTCAAAACATAAAAAAACCCAAATGTTAAAAATTATTTTTACATGTAAATTGTGAATAAACAAAATATTATTTTAAAAAGAATGATATTATCTCAGTTTTTCTCTCTTGACATTGAGCTTTAACTTTGCGTAAAAAGAATGATTATAATTTTTGTTCTTCCAGATGAATTTTGTTATTTTTCTAACTATGAAATAATTTTTGGTAGTTTAATTAATACTGAATAAGTAAATTAATTTACCAAATTAGTACTAAGTAAATTAATTTAGGTAGAATTATCATTTTTAGTATAGTAGCTCAATCTGCCCATGAGCAACTTATATTTTTTCCAATTATTTAGAACTGACTTTATTTGTGAGAAAAGTGTTTTGTAATTGTGTTCATATAGTCCCTGGGTTTTTTTGGCCAGGTAGATTCCCAGATATTTTATAATGTCTATGGTAACCCTAAATGGACTTTCTCTATGTCTTGTTGTTGACTTAGTAATTCATTGAAATGCCAATGACTTATATGGATGGTTTAGTAACTTTATAGTCCCCAAATATTGTCTAGAATGGCTGGATAAATCCATAATTCCAATAGTGCATTAATGCAACTATTTTCCCAAAATCTACTCAATAGTTGCCATTTTCCTTTAAAAAAAATCAACTTTACCAACCCAGAGGGTATGAAGTAAAAGCTTATCAATTTGTATTTCTCCAATTATTAGCTGTTTGGGGTATTTTCTTAGGTGGTTATTGATAACCTTGATTTCTTCCTCAGAAAAAATATATGTTTACATCCTTTGACCATTTATCAGTTGGGAAATATTTCTTATTTTTTAGAAGTTTGAATCAGTTACTTGTAGCTCTTGGAAACAAGATCCTTAAAAGTAAAAATTGCTTCATAGTTTTCTTAGCTGCTTGTTTCTCATTTCTTTTTAGCTTCACTTCATTTTGTTTAAGGAAAACTTTTAAAATTTTATGTATTCAAAATTGTTCATTTAATTTTCTGTGGTCCTCTACTCATTCCTTGGTCATGAACACTTACTCTAGCCATAGTTTTGAAACATAATTCCTCCCTTTTTCCTGTAATTTGTTTATGATATGAACCTAAATGTCTAACATATGGGTCAATTTGGCAATCATATTGATATGTCATTTGAAATGCTGGTCCACACCTTGTTTTCCAGCTTTTGCCAACAGTTTTTGTCAAATAAAAACAGGTCTTACTCTAATTTTCCAAGTCTTTTGTTTTAAATCTAATATGAGACAAACTACGTTTGTTTTCTTCTGTCTGCTATGCACTCCAATGATCAACCTCTCTATTTCTTCACCAGTGCCAAATAATTTTTATGGTTACTGATATGTTATATTCATTGAGATATGATAACTCTGAGACATCGTTTTTCTCACTTTAAAAAAAAATTTCCCTACAGATTTTTGACTTTTTATTTCTCCAAAAGTATTTCATAATTGCCCTTTCTAGCTCTAGAAATCAATCATTTGGTAGTTTGGAATAATGTTTAATTAGTAAGTTAATATAGGCTTTTAAAATATTTTTATCATATTGATTCAATCTACCCTTGATCAATTAATATTTCTCCAATGTTTTAGGTCAGTCTTCATTTCTATTAAGGTTTTATAGTTGTATTCATGCAATTCCTGTGTGTGGCTTGGTAGGTAGATCATGAAAATGATATTTATTTACACTAGGAGAGTTGAAATAAGAAAGCAAAGTACTTTGTGTACCTGTCAGTCAACTCAACGTTTTGGATGTTCTGTGTATGTCCTTGAAGGATTGATTTCAAAAGTGCAACACATACTGATTTGGGGTTACAAATAAATTTTAACAAATTGATGAATTCATAAATATAAAATCCACAAATAATAGGGATTGACAGTATTTCATGCATTCTTTAGCTCTTAAATGGAATCATTCTTTCAATCTGTTCCTAGTGAACTTTATAATATACAAAAATACTGATGGTACACTTGGATTCATCTAACATTCTGAAGCTTTACTGGATATCGTTTCAAGTTATCATTTCTATGATTATATCAAGCAATAGGGGTAAAAACAGACATCCTTACTTTACAAACACTAATGTTACTGGAGAGGTTACAATTTTTCTCAATATGCATACAGGATCTTGGTTTTAGATATATAATAACTAGTATGTCAAAGAAAGGTCCATTTATTCCAATGTTTTCTGATTTTTCTTATTTTTTTAAATTAACTTATTTATTTTAGTCAACATTCATTTCCACAAGATTTTTACTTTCAAACTTTCTCCCCATCTCTCTCTTTATACCACAAGATGGCTTGCCCTCTTCCCCTTCTCCCAGTCTGTCCTCCACTCTATCACCCCATCCCTCTCATATCCACTTTCCCCTCACTTTCCTGTAGGGTAAGAAAGGTTTCTATACCCCATTGCCAGTATATCTTATTTCCCAGTTGCATGTAAAAACAATTTTTAACATTTGTTATTAAAACTTTGATTTCCAAATTCTCTCCCTTTTTCCCTACAAACCCACCCTCATTGAGAAGGCAAGTAATTCAATATAGATTATATATAAGTAGTTGTGCAAAACAATTCCATAACAGTTATGTTGGGAAACATCATATTTTCCTCCATCCTATCCTGTCTCCCATTTTTTTATTCTCTCCTTTGAACCTGTTCCTTTTCAAAAGTGTTTACTTCTGACTACCCCCTCCCCCAATCTCTCCTCCTTTCTATCATCCCCCCCTTTTGCCCTTCCCCCAACTTTCCTGTAGGGTAAGATACCCAATTGAGTGTGTATGCATTTCCCTCTTTAAGCCAAATCTGATGAGAGTAGGTTTCATTCATTTCCTCTTACATCCCCCCTCTTCCTCTTCCTTGTAAAACCTTTTTCTTGCCTATTTTATGTGAAATAACTTACCTCATTTCTATCTCCCTTTCTCCTTCTCCCAATATTTTCCTCTCTCATCCCTTAGTTTTATTTTTTAGATATCATCCCTTCATATTCAACTCACTCAGTGCCTACATATGTATAATATATGTGTATGTATGTATACATACACACCTATATACAAACACATATGTGAGTATATACACACACAAAAATGCACTTATGTATATAGATGTATGTATATATGTTTATGTTTATATATGCATGTGTGTTTACATACATATGTATGTATAATATATATGTGCATGTATATATGAATGTATGTATATATACGTATTCCTTCTAACTACCCTAATACTGAAAAATATCTCAGAAGTTACAAATATCATCTTACCATGTGGAATGTAAACAGTTCAACTTTAATAAGTCCCTTATGATTTCTCTTTCCTGTTTACCTTTTAATGCTTCTTTTGATTCTTATATTTGAAAGTCAAATTTTTTATTCAACTGTGGTCTTTTCATCAAGAATGTTTGAAAGTTTTCTGTTTCATTGAATGCCTGTTTTTTCTCTTGAAGTATTATACTCAGTTTTGCTGGGTAGCTGATTTCTGCTTTGAATCCTAACTCCTTTGACCTATAGAATATCATATTCCAAGCCCTTTGATCTCTTAATGTAGAAGTTGCTAGGTCTTGTGTTATCCTGATTGTTTTCCCACAATATTTTAATTGTTTCTTTCTGTCTGCTTGCAATATTTTCTTCTTGACTTGGGAACTCTGGAATTTGACTACAATATTTCTAGGAATTTTCTTTTTTGGATCTCTTTCAAGAAGAGATCAGTAGATTCTTTCAATTTCTATTTTACTCTCTGGAAAGGGACAGCTAGGTGTTTCAGTGTATAGAGTACCAGTGCAGGAGTCAGGAGGACCTGAGTTCAAATCTCACCTCAGATACTTGACACTCACTAGCTGTGAGACCTTGGGCAAATCACTTAACCCCAATTGCCTCATCCTGGGTTATCTCCAGTCATCTTGATGCAGGTGACTCTGGAGGAGAAGTGAGGCTGGTGACCTGCACAGCCCTCCCTCACTCAAACCAAAGTCAAGTAAATACAAGTCATGTCACTATTTCTCTGATGGCATGGTCTTCTTCAGCAATGAAGGACAAACACATGCAAATATTTTACTCTCTGGTTATAGATTATCAGGGCAGTATTCTATGATAATTTCTTTTTTTTAAGGTTTATTTATTTTTAATTTTTAACATTCATTTCCACAAAATTTTGAGTTCCAGATTTTCTCCTGATCTCTCTCTTTCCCCCACCCCAAAACACCAAGCATTTGGATTACCCCTTCCACCAATGTATCCTCCTCCCTTCTAACACCCCTCCCTTCTATTATCCCCATCTCCTGTCTTGTCCTGTAGGGCAAGATAAATTTGTATGCCCCATTACCCATATTTCTTATTTCCCAGTTGCATACAAAAATAATTCTCAACATTTGTTCCTAGAACTTTGAGAGCCAACTTATCTTCCTTCCTTGCTCCTTACCCATCCCTACTGATAAGGCAAGTAATTCAATTTGGGCTATATATGTGTAGTTTTGCAAATGACTTCCAAATAGTCAAGTTGTGTTCCCTCCATCATATCCTGCCCCTCATTTCTTTTATTCTCTCTTTTGACTTCATCCCTCTCCAAGAGTATTTACTTCTAATTGCTCCCTCCTGCCATTTGCCCTCCCTTCCATCATCACCCCCATCCTGCTTATCCCCTTCTCCCCTACTTTCCTGCAGCATAAGATAGGTTTTCATACCAAACTGAGCATGCATGTTATTCCTTCCTTGAGCCAAATGTGATGAGAGTAAGCTTCAGTTTTTCCCTCTCACCTCCCCTCTTTTTCCCTCCATTGAAAAAGTTTTTTCTTGCCTCTTTTATAAGAGATAATTTGCCCCATTCCATTTCTCCCTTTCTCCTCCCAATATATTCCTCTTTCACCCCTTAATTTTACTTTTTTAGATATAATCCCCTCCTATTCAACTCACCCTGTGCTCTCTGTCTATATGTGTGTGTGTGTGTGATCCCTCCAACTTCCCAAATTCTGAAGAAAGGGGAACACTTCACAAATTTACATGTAATTCTTGCACCAGGGCCATGCTAATCTTCTCTGTATCATTCCAGTTTTAATATATGTGCTGCCAAAGCGAGCACTTCAAGGTAATTCCTTGAAAGATGATGTTTAGGCTCTTTTCTTTTCATCATGGTTTTGAGATGTTC
>JAQQSK010013021.1:0-11641 GCA_028658325.1 Potorous gilbertii | reverse complement strand
GGAAAGAAAATCTTTGAGTTGGTCATATGCCAGAGCATGGCACCACCCTGATGGCAGAGTTCTTTTCACTCTGGATTCTCTGCTAGGTACTCAAAAATACTTGTTGATTGATTCCTTGATTTACTTAACCAATTAATGACTATTGGGAGCAATGTAGCCCCATTGACAAAACTAAGTCAGTCTACCGAATGCTAAAAATAGCAGAGAAAGATGGACATATATTTTCATTTGTAAAGTTCTACCTATATGAGGGAAAGAGGGGTAAGCAGAGCTAAAAGGGAAGAATCCTGAGTACTTAGCTTGGTACTTGGAAGAGAACTTGGGGTACTTGGGCCCTTAGAAGAAGAAAACTCTGAAATTCGGTTGTTGAGCCGAAAGGAGCAGAGTTGATGGTGTGGATTAGGTTTGGAAAAGGGAAAGCGAGAGAGAAAGGAAAGAGGGAAGGGGAAAAACGTTTGATGGGTCAAGGAGTGGAGACAGCTGATTGCTGTGAAAGGCAAGGTACCAGCATCTTGGAGAGATAGGAATGGAGCTAGCAAGAAGACTAGAGAGGATTTAGTGGGAGGATACGATCACAAGTGTTAACTTTCTGAAGGGTTACCCCACTGCAAAAGAGATTAGATTTGTGTTCTTTGATCCCAGAAGGCAGAGCTAAGAATAATGGTAGATTTCAATTTTAAGTAAATAATATTTTTTAACAATTGGAAATATCCCAAATATCTCAGGAGATAGTGTGTTCCTGTCATTGGAGGTCAGTCATTCAGTCAACAAGCATTTATTAAGTTCTTGTTGTGATCAAGGCATTAGCCAAGTTCTAGACATAAAAAGAAAGGTGAAAACATAATCACTTGTCAGGAGTGTTGTAGAATCATGGATTGCTTGTTCAGGTTGGACCCCCTTTAAGGTCTCTTCTACGACCCTGTGAGATGGGTTCCTCTGGACCATTGGAAGCTAGTTATTTATATTTATTTATATTTACATATATATAAATAATATATTTATTATTTTAATTATTTCATTCAATCTTTACCATGTCCAACTGGGGTACACAGGGGCAAAGATTCCTAATTTTTTCAGAGGACTGCATTGTTTTTATTTCCTATTCATCTTGCATCTCTCTTCTCCAAGGAGACTAGGTCAGACACCCAGTCGTAGTGCTGACCTGTAGAGTAGGTGATGAGGCCCCTGTTCCTCTCTGCCCTCTTCTCTTTACTACCCATTTGGATTTTAGGCCTATTGCCTTCAATCCAGGAAAATGCCCAGAATCCTCTGAGAAGATTCTCTTTCTTTCTTCAGGTCTGGCTCTCCTGCTGCAGCTGTAGTTGGGTAAGTGTGTTTGCTCCCAGGCTGGGAAGGCAGATGAATCTGGGGAGGGAGGTCATCATCTCATGTTATTTCCATTATCCCTCCTCTGTCACTCTAGGCTCAGCAGTCAACATTGTCTGCTACTTCACCAACTGGGGCCAGCACCACCCCGGGATCTCCCACTGTATGCCTGAAAAGGTGGATCCTTGTCTTTGCACTCACATCATCTATGCCTTTGCTGGCATGGCCAATGATAAGATCAAGACCACTGAGTGGAACGATGAGACTCTCTATGGTGGCATCAACAGTCTCAAGACCTAGTAAGTCCTAGGTTGAGTTCTCTGCCCTTGGCAGGAAGTCTTGACTAAGGAAACAGCAGAGTCCCAAAAAGAGCTAAATATTAGATTCTATCCACAACCACACTAGGATTCTATCTCACATAGACTCCCCAATGGCACTGTGAGTAGAGTGTTAGGCTTGCAGTCAAGAAGACCTGAATTCAAATTCTGCCTCAGGTACTTACTACCTATGAGAACCAGGGCATATCACTTAACTTTTCTATCTGACTCAGTTTTCTCATGTGTAAAATGATCTGGAGAAGGAAATGACAAACCACTCCAGTAGTTTTGCCAACAAAATCTTGGAAGAACCTCATATTTAACTAGTTTGTGTTTATTCCCTTTGTATTTATTCTTTATCTACTTCTTCATGCACTCCTTGTCTTCCTTGTTAGATTAAAACCTCCATCAAGTAGGGATTGTTTTCCTTTTCATATTGGTTTTCCCAGCACCTAGCACTATGCCTGGCAAATGACTTTAAAAAAGGCTCATTGATTGGTGTACTGAAGAGCCTTTAGAAGAAGACAGTGAAACAGTCTCAGAGAGTCTGGGCAGCTTTCTCAAGGTCACACAGCTAGGAAATACCTGAGTCAGGACCCGAATCCAGTTCTTTTCACTCTTGAACTATTGTTCATTCTACTTCACCAGGCTCCTTGATAGAAGCGGAGTTGGTGACTTCCAGTGACTGGGTGAAAGGGCTGGCTCTCGGATGCACCATGAGGTTGTTAGCTTGAATATATGGAGGGATTGCCATTCAACCCATGGGATGATTGGTTTTCTTTGCCAGTGGCATTTCTATGAACCAGGTAACTTTCTATCAACAGCAACACTGAACTGAAAACCCTGCTGTCTGTTGGAGGCTCAAGTTCTGGAACTCAGGGGTAATGTAAAAGAATTCTGGTAGCAGTAGCTGAATCAGAACTACCTTCCCCCATGCTCATTCACTATCCCTTTCCAACCTAAACCCCGAGAAAATGCCTCTGAGTCTTTCCAGAGCAAGAATCCTCATGGTACTGCTACCTAAAATTATTAGGTATTTCCTCATCAGCACCTTGTTAGGGATCTGGAGCAAGGCTAGACAATGTCCTTGGAACAGGCTGTGCAAGTCTCCAGGATCACTGAACATTAGACCAAGACTCTATGGCGATCTGGTCCTTTGAAAGTAAATGAAGACTGCACCCTCATTTTGCAAAGAAGAAAGCTGAGACTGAGAGATATTACTTGCCCAAGATCACATGACTAGTAAGGGTTTGGGGCAGAATTTGAATTCAGGACTTCCTGACTCTAAATTCAATATTCTAACCATTAAGACACCTCTAGACTCTCCCTTTCTTTCTCAGCTTCACTCTCTTTTCTCAGCCTCCAGTTCACACCTCTTAAGATAGTAACCCTGAAGGTCCCAGGGCTTTGATTGTCTGGAAGCCCCCACTAACCATGTCCTCTACATGCTTTTGATTCTCCCAGTAGGCAGACTGGTTGCTGAAGAACAATTTTGGAGGAGGCATGGTCTGGGCCATTGACTTGGATGACTTCACTGGCACTTTCTGTAGGCAAGGCAAATACCCACTCATGAATGCCATCAGGTCTGCCGTGGGTGACCCCACTCCCAGTAAGTAACAATCTCATCATCCAGGGAACCCCAAAGCAGAAAGGTTGCAGAAGAAGAGAATGAATCTGAAATTCCTTTCACTGTGATTCTATTTTAAAGATTTTTAAACCTATTTTTCTACTTGCCCTAGCACGTAACCTGGAACTGGCAAGGGAGACCAACGAAGCCTGATAAGACCATGACTTGTTGAGTGAATATCCTTTGTAATATTATGCCTCTAGTAGAGCTGTATAGATGGGCTTCAATAAAATGGGTCAACCAGACATAGGATTTGAGGGGGGAAATTGTT
This sequence comes from Potorous gilbertii, assembly GCA_028658325.1. Lineage (NCBI taxonomy): Eukaryota > Metazoa > Chordata > Mammalia > Diprotodontia > Potoroidae > Potorous > Potorous gilbertii. Next base: position 8,100 of record JAQQSK010013021.1, on the reverse strand, counting down.
CCATTTATATTTTAATTCCTTTGAAGTCTGCCAATGGCCACAGGAATTGATGAGGAGACAGCGAAAGTCGGGGGAAAAAAAGTAGAGAATGAATGAATAAAGCAAAGAGAAGTTTGGAGGAGGGACAGTATGGGTCCTCTAGATCAGTTTGCAGCCTGTTCAGGAGGTAAGGGTACAGAGTTAAGCTGGTTTGAATCTTTTTCCAGACTAAGTGAGATGACAGTGATAATTGCATAAAGCTATGGGAGAAAATTGGGTCTCGAAGAATATCATCTAGAAAGCAGAGTGCTGCTTCTGTTGGACAGTTCACTGGATATAGGCTAAGCTACAAGGTGCTGTAGACTTTAGGAGTGTTTGCTGATCCCTGGTCAAGAACTCACAGATGAATTTAGGTTTATTGACTCCTCCACTTGCTCTCTTTGGAAGGTAAGAGGCACCAGAGTGCACAAAGCACTAGAGTCAGGAAGACCTGAGTTCAAATCGAGTCTTATTCAGCTGGGTAACCCTGAACTGTAGAATGGGGATAATCACAGCACCCATCTGACAGGGGCGAGGCAAGGATTAAGTGAGATCATGTTTGTGAGGTGCTTAGGCTCTTATTAAATACTGGATGAATGCTTATTCTCTTAGGCTGTCGAGGAAACGCTACTGGTGTTGGCAGTTCAGGAGGAAGTGGATTCTGTGCTGGCAAGTCCAGTGGACTCTATGCTAACGCGAAAAGCAAAAATGCCTTCTACAGCTGTGTGAATGGGGAGACTTATGAGGAGACTTGCCAGGCTAATCTAGTCTTTGATACCAGCTGCTTGTGTTGCAACTGGTCATGAGCTTTCATGAAGAAATGATCATTAAAACACTCTTTGCAACTAAATTCCACTATGTCTGACTTGATGAATTAGGTACGTGGCCATTGGTGATCTGAAATGCTCAGGGGATTGCTGTAGACATTGGGTATATCACAGGCATGGTCCAAATAAAACTCTTTCCTCAGACACTGACATATGGAGGGTGAAGAGGAGTGATGAACTATCGAAGGGTGGGTGGGAGACCACTATGTCTATCCCTCACCTTTCAGTCTTCTCTCTGGTTGCCATGTCTTTCTTTCTAATCCTTACAGAGATGAGGGCCAAATTTCCCTTTCCTTAAACTCAAATATGCCAGTGTCGTCTTCGCAAAGTCCTTTGTGTAGCTGCCTCACCACCTTGGGCCACCATGACAAAGTGTTTTTGCCCTATGTGACAAAATTCCTATTTATATCTCTGGTGGGTTAAGATTTCTCCCCTCCCCACCTTGGAAATTTGTCACACATGCCGTGCCCTTGGTAGCAAGGGGTAGATGGGAAATTATCCCTTGCCCCTTTTCCAAAACACCTTCAATGGCCCAATCCTCTGAAGGCTGTAAAGACTGTCCTCACTTGGTTGAAGGAGAGCCCCCAGTGAGTGATGCATGGAAGGGGAGAAGGAGTAGTTGCATGTTTCAAACCTGTTAGTGGTCCCCCTCAAACTGGTATGGCGATTGGAAAAAGGAAGGAGACTGGAGTTTTCTGAAGAAATATGTTACCTTAGAACCCTTTATTAGGGAATTGTGGGGAGGAAAAGTATCAATTCTTCTAACAGTGATTGTCATTGGACCACAGAAGTGGAACTCAAGTTCAGCTCTTTAATAAAATGTTTATAGGAAAGAGGTGTGTGTGTGTGTGTGTGTGTGTGTGTGTGTGTGTGTGCGTGCGTGCGTGCGTGTGTGTGTGTGTGTATTTTAACATTACAGTTACCCACATATTTTATGAAAATGAAAACAACTGCCATATACAATATAATCAATTAGTGGGTGATTTCTCACTTCATAGAAGTTTTTATCATGAGAGGTACTTTAACAGACACTCTCCCAGTGCTTTGAGAATGATTCAATTTTTTAAAAACTTGAATTCTAGGTCTGGTGCTTGCCACCTGTGCATTTGTTAGTTATGTTTGGTGCTATGCAGCAAGCACTGAGGCAAAAACAAAAATAATCCATTCCCACCAGGAGTTTATATTCTGCTGGAGGGGCAACAGTTTTGCACAGACAAGCGAAGACAAAATATACACAAAATATAAATCCATGCCCCGAATTCTGGGTTTATATGGACTGGTTCTAATTCTGGCACTGACCCTGAAGGGTCATTTTCCCTTTGGCTCATTTTCTTGGAGCTTAGAATTTACCCTGGGAAGATGTACAAACATATTACATGTCTAAGTTTCCATGGACTTGGGTTAAAAAAAGTCCTCAGTTTTACAGAAATACCCAATATGATAAATGCAAATCAGTAGAAGGCAGTCTTTCTTTCATCCTACCGAAAATGTAGAAGGTACAAAGAATTTACAGGAGACTATCATTGTCCAACATCATCATCATCATCATCATCCTCAGAAGCAGCAGAAGCAGAACAAATGAAGCACCCACATTGGTTCCCCTCTGAAGGAACTGGTCTTGGATTTTCCCTAGGAGCAACATTCTGATCTATATTGTAGTGCCACCTATAGTTTAAAATTTCCCCAGAATAGAAGCATCTTTGAAGATTATTGGATAGGTTTTCATCAGAGCTTCAAGGTCCAAATAATTAAGTCAATAATGGTGGTGGAGGCATGGTCATGATCTCTTGTAGCCCCTTTCTCCCATATTAGATCTCTAATCCTTAAGCAAAAGAAACCCATGAGGAATACTCCTTCTCTCCAATAAGTGTACTGGAAAAGAAATCCTCTCATCTCCTTAATAATAGCTAGCATTTATATTACACTTTAAGTTTTTCAAAGAACTTTGTAAATACTATCTTATCTGATCCTCACAGCAACCTTGGGAGGTAGGTGTGATCATTATCTTCAGTTTACCAATGAAGAAACTGAGGTAGATGGAGATTAAATGATTTGCCTAAGTTCACACAGCTAGTAGGTGCCTGATTTTGGACTTGAAGTCAAGTCTTCTTGACTCCAGGTAGAACTCTATCCATTGAACCACATTGATGCATCTTTAGAGAGAATTTGAGCCCCAGGTATTTCATTGGTGGGCTAAGGCACTTAGTCCACACGTAGCACTTAGTCACTCACACAGTACCCTGGGCAACAGGAGGTAGATTGGAGCCCATACTTTGTCCTGTTTCCAAAGTAATTGCAATGGATCTAGCCTCTGACAACTCTGTCTACTGACCTAAGGATTTGTCCCACCAGGTTGAAGGATCTTGAATTGGTTGCCCACGAGACAACCTCCTAGGTAAGATTTACACTCCTAGCTAAGAAATATCCTTGCTCTTGACAAAATGCTAGAACTAGATTCTAATGCTGCTCTGGAAATAAAAAATCTTCCCTATTTTGTTGCTTCCATTTGCTTGTCTTAAGACAGCTCTGAAGAGTACTGGCAAGAAAAATGTAGTGGACACTGAGGTCCTTTCTAAAGCTGAAATTCCAGGCATTCAAACTAAACTGCAGAGAGCAGTAGAGACCAATGGATTGATATCATTGCTTGAATACCAAATCTACACTTGCCTAAAAGACTATTTTACAGGGAACTCATGCAAGCCAGGTGCTCACGTGGTGATCAGAAGAGGAAATACAGAGATACTCTGAAGATTTCTCTGAAGAACTTTGATACTAATTATGAGACATGGGAGACACCGACACAAGATCATCCAGGATGGCATGCTCAGATCAAAGAAGGTGTTATGTTCTATGAGCAAAGTAGACTTCTGGCCGCTCAAAAAAGCAAAAACACAAACATGAGGTGTGCAAATTAGAGACATCTCCCTCTCAGATGGTCATATGGACTATTTGTGCCCCACCTATAGCAGACCCCTCTGAGATCATATCGGTATGATGTCAATTTGGTCTTCTTCAAGCATGAAGGACATACCACAAACAAGACATTAGTGTTGGGGAATATTCTCCACAAACTCCTCTCTTATTTCTATTTCTACGATATGTACCTTCAAGAATGCTGTAATTTTCCTGGCCATGGTTTTCTCCTAGGTTAGGAAAGTCCCTTGAACTCTCCACTTATCCAAATTAATTGTAGGTGAACCTTGATATGGACAATTCAAATAACAGTTTACACTATAAACCATTTCTATTTGTCTTTTGAATACATCACAGAATGCATCTGTGTTGTAACAGAAGTCAGACCATTTATACATTGCAATGTGTGACCTCAGTTGAATTATTTAACCTCTGAGTTTTAATTTCTTTATCTGTAAGATGAGAGAGTTAGCTAACAGAAATTATAGAGTCCAGGACGGAAATGAACAGGGGCCATGTGAGTGGACAAGTTCCAGCACGATTGCAAAAGTAGCCCTCGTAAGACTGGGCGAATGATTGGATGTTGACAATGAGGAAGAGAAAAAAGTCAAGGGTGAGTCCTTGCTTAAAAATATGGGGGACTGAGAGAGTGATAGCACCCATAACAAAAATAAAGAAGTCTAGAAGAAGGATGAGTTTTGGAGGGAAGGTAATGAGTTCCATTTAGAATGTAGTGACTTTGAAATGCCAATGGACCTCCAAGTGGAGTTTTCTATCTGGTAGTTGGTGATGTGGGACTGTAACATCAGGACAAAGGTGAAAAAAAAATCTATGCCAAAATCTGGGAATCATCTGCTTAGAGGCAATAATCTAACCTATAGGAAACTGATAAAATCATAACAGAAGGAGAAAGAAGGAGAAATAAAAAGAGAAAGAGGGACCAGAACAGAGTCTTATTGCCCATTTGACTTAATATAAATGATAGAAGCAGATAAAATGCTGGAAATTTCCCCAAATAGTAGTCTCAAGAAGCTTTTATAGCCTTGAGGTCTTTACCACAATGTTGCACCATATTTCCTTTGGCTTCCTTTTTAACCTTAAGTCACTATCTCATAATAGCTGCTTTAGCTGCTATTTCTTTTCTGCCTATTTAGTCATCCCATAATTTCTCTGGGGAAAGATTGCCTGAGAATCGATCAGAATGAGCCTGGGCACCATGTTGACCACAGAGATCTATATGAATGGCACATTCTGTTTGTGGTTGAGGGATTCCTCAGTCACATTCTGTGGTTATCCTGAGGTTGGGGTAGTCTACTTCTCATATTACTGATTGATAGCATATAATCCCACAAGATCAAAAATATCCTGACAGTTTAGTTCCTGAAAGCAATTCTTTCCAGGCAACATTGTGTCAAGACATGTAATGCAACACCTTTTATTAACACTTGCACATCATCACCATTTTCTAATTCTGTCTTTTGATGGGTATCTATATATGTGTGTGTGTATGCATATATATACACACACACACACACACCCCTTTTAAATTGTACCTCTTTTAGCATTTTAAAAAAGGAGTGAGGAGGAATATGTACCCTACATCCTAACAGAGAGGCTAATTCCTTGCTGAAATTTAACATCAATAGTGACAGAACCTTAAACTTAAGAGTTAAATGGTAGGAACTAAAATCAACACTGCTTATTTCTGGCTATGTATCCTTGAACAAGTCATTAAACGCTTTGAGTCTCAGTTTTCACATATCCAAACATAGTTAATAGTACCTGCCTTACTTGGAAAAATGATGATACTTGCCTTATAATAATACCTACCTTACATTCCACACCATGACCTGATGATCAAATGAGAAAATATTGTGAAATACCTTTATAAGACATAATGGACTACCAGAATGTGAGACTCAACATGATCCCACAAGCAATAATTGCTTCATAAGTATAAGAAACAATGGGATAAAAAAACCAAAATAAAACAGTACCTGTCGCACACATGATACACATACAGGTACATGTATGCATATACACCTGCACCTGTATATATGTTGCTTGTTTTATACCATAAACACATAAAGATATGTGTGTGCTACACATACGGATTTATACCCACATATATAAATCCAGCCTCAGACATAAGCTACATACTCCTGGCCAAATCATTTTTCCTTGTTTGTTCATTTACAGGAGAGCCTGACGTTTGGGTCAAGTAATATTAATTCAGTTCTTCCTCCTTCCCATCTCATGATTCTTTATGATGGAGAGAAATTATTATTAATAAGCAATGATTTAGGAACATCCAGCGTTTCACTTTTCCACTGTCTTCATTTCAAAGTTGAATCTCTTGAAAGACATTGTTGATAATGAGATAAGAAAGGAGATAGACCTCTATCTTGGTCAAACTCCACCCAGCCTTACAAAAAATTTAATCCTATTGTGCTCTACTCAATTCAGAGTGGGGATAAATTCTTTGATGCAGTGACGGGGTGCGGGTTGGAAGGTCTGGTTGTAGAGATAGTCTCTTTGTCCAGGAGTGTCCAATAATGTCATTTCCTCAGTTACTTATTGGATTGTGCCTACTTCTCATTATAATATTCATTCTTTCATTAATTGTTAACCCAATTGCCACCCTCAGATATCTCTGTTCTTCCAAGGGCATATAAACTGTGTGAGCCCAGTGCCATGAGGTGTCTTTGGCAATTGAGAGTGTTACTAACTTCTTTTATTAAAATGCTAGCCTTAATTTTTTGGTAATGTTTTAAAAAATTTACATTAAAATACTAAACGAGAAAAGAAAAAAAAAGCATTGTCATGTACACAGCACACCATAAAAGAGGATTCAATATAAAAGAACTTTTCATTTCAAGAAAACCCTATATAATAAATACTACATTTTGTTTTTAAAGGGGTCCAGCTTTTCTTTGCTTCCTTGTAGGTTTGTGTTTGTTCTCTCTTGTGCAGTTAATATATATATATATATATATATATATATATATATATATATATATATATATATATATATATATTTATATATGTATATATGTATTCTTTTCGTTGTCAGCATTCACTTCCATAAGACTTTGAGTTCCAAAATTTCTCCCCATCTCTCCCCTCCCCCATCCTAAGACAGTCTGTAATTTGATATAGGATCTATATATACATTCATATTAAACGTATTTTTACCTTAGTCATGTTGTTGTGTTTGTCCTTCGTTCTTAAATAGGACCATAACATCAAGATGATGACATGACTTGCAGTTGACTTTGATTTGAGTAAGGGAGGTGTGTGCAAGGTCACCAACCTCTCTTTCTTCTCCTGAGTCATCTGGGTCCAGTGGCCTGATATTCATCAGGATGACTGGAGATGGATCAGGATGCAATGGGAGATCCTGGCCTTTTCAGGCTAAGTCTTATCACATTTTCACCTTGAGTGAGATCCACCCATTCAATGAATAGGCTTCCTTATGGAAACAAATCAAAAACCCCAACTAAACACCAAAAGAGAAATTGTGAAGTCCAGAAGGATTAGAACCAATGGGGAAAACCATGAGAAGGAAGAAAGAAGCAAAAAAGAAAAAAAAGAGAAAAAAAATGATATGCTTCAATCTGTATTCAGACTCCATAGTTCCTTTTCTGGATGTGGAGAGTATTTCTCATCATGAGTCTTCTGGAGTTGTCTTGGACTCTGCATTAATGCTAGCTTTACTAACAAAATAATTACCAAGAAATTCTCTCTCAATTTTTTTAAACATCACATGATCTTCAATCTTTAGTCCCTTAGATTATTTCTTGTCCTTAAATGACACTCTTTGTCCCTTCCCTTTTCCCTAAATCCAATTTCTTTTTTTTTAAAAAATAATAGTCTATAGACATGAGAGATTTATTTAATTACTTGGTCTTTAATTGGTACTTGTGCTTTTGTTTACTTTCTTGTGCTACTCTTGTTTGGAAAGTTTGTAAGTAGTGTTGGGCTCATCTATGATCCACATAGACCTTCTCCAAGGTGTGCCTCAAAATTTTTGTTCTATTTTTAATTGATGATTAGTCATAGCTTTTGAAGGTATCATTTGCAATTGCACCCGGAGTTCATTTGCTTTTTGTAACACCCTATTCCATTCTTTTTCTGATTTCTCATACCTATGGAGTAATCATGAGTTACTCAAATCGATGCTTTTTACAAACCTGAAGGTTATTTTGATTGCTTGAAATTGCTTGTCACTTAATTTTTTAATCATTTAACTAATTTCCCTTTTTGTTTTTTTTTTTAAATAAATTTATTTAACTTTTTACATTCATTTTCACAAGATTTTGGGTTCCAAAATTTTCTCCCC
>JAQQSK010013020.1:0-11641 GCA_028658325.1 Potorous gilbertii | reverse complement strand
CATTCTTCTTCTCATTGACTTTTTGAACCTCTTTTGCCAATTGAGTTAGCCTATTTTTCAAGGTGTTCTTTTCTTCAGCATTTTTTGGGTCTCCTTTATCAAGGTATTGACCCGTTTTTCATGCTTTTCTTGCATCTCTCTCATTTCCCTTCCCAGTTTTTCCTCCACTTGTCTAACTTGATTTTCAAAATCCTTTTTGAGCTCTTCCATGTCCTGAGCCCATTGGATGTCTATTTTGGGATGTTTGGGATACAGAGGCCTTGACTTCTATGTCTTTACCTGATGGTAAGCATTGTTCTTCCTCATCAGAAAGGAAAGGAGGAAACATCTGGTCACCAAGAAAGTAACCTTTTCCGGTCTTATTTTTTTTCCCTTTTCTGGGCGTTTTCCCAGCCAGTTACTTGACTCCTGAGATTCCTCTCCACCCCTGCCTAGATCTGCCCAGCTAGTGCTTTGGGTCTGAGATTCAAATGCTGCTCTGCAGCTTCAGGGCTTTCAGTGGTGGGCAGGGCTGCTATTCGGGGTAAAATTAAATTCAGGTTCTCAGGTGGGGGCATGGCTGCCTCTCAGGCTCAGTTCCCTCAGGGGATTTATGTGGAGACCTTCAGTAATGGACCCCAACTCCTGCCTGCTCTCGGAGCTCCTGTAGGCTGCCTCCCCCTCCCACCCCCACTGCTGCCTCCCGAGAGCGTCTGAGTTATGGAGACATTCTGCTCCCTTCTCAGTCAGCCCAGAAGGCTCTTTCACTGACCTGTGCATCTGTGGGTGGAGGGACCTTCACAGCTGCCAGAGATTCCATCCCTGAAGCCCGCTCTGATCTGCTCCTCCTGGGGCCGCACGGCCAGGGCAGGGCTGGGCTCCGCTCCGGGTCTGGTGTGCGATGAACCTTTGGTGTCAGTTTTTCAGGGCTCTCTGGAACAGAAATCTCCTCCACTCCACTGTTGTGCAGCTTCCACTACTCCAGAATTTGTTGGGAGTTCCTTTTAACAGGTAATTTATGGGCTGTGGGTTCGGAGCTAGCATATGTGAATCTTTCTACTCCTCCCATCTTGGCTCCTCCCCGACTGTATTATTTTGTGATGCATTGACTACCAAGGGATACTGAGGAACATAAGTCCATTTGCACCTGTACAAAATACCCAGCTAACCTCACAGAAGTAGATTGGAAAGAATGTCAAAAGCCATCTAAACCAACCCCTTCATTTTGCAGATGAAGAAGTAGAGCCCCAAAGATGTTAAATGATTTTCCCAAGAGCACACAGGTAATAAACATCAAAGTTAAGAACTGGAACAAGTTGTTCCAGAAATAAGATTCTTTAAATCTTACCGCTCCTTCAAGAACCAGCACAATTCTTAAACCACTCTGATCAATAGTAATCTCATCATACTATGAACTCATATCCCTCATTTGTCAATCTATCATTTCTGCCTTAAGATATTTCTTTGTCTTACATTGTTTGAGATTTTTTTTCTGGTGTTTCAGGTCTATTAACATTCTCAGGTCATAACTGGGACCATTCCTTTTTTTCCTCAATGACATTCTTTTTCAGATAGTTTATAAGCTATTTCTAAGCAGAGATAGTCTTCTATATTTCTCTGAGAACTGACACTTCACTTGTCTGGGGTTCAGCTATACAATAACTTTATCTATTGAGATAGACTCAAAAATTAGGAGGAGAGGAAAAAAACCACAATTTCTGAGTAGCTGCAATTCACATCCCAAAGTCCATAAGAGAATTTCTTACACTCCTCTTACATGCAGAGGAGAGACCCTCATGCTCATCTATGTAACCTTTTATTGTTATTTTTCATATGATCTGTAACAATCTTGTCTATCTGTTTTGCCAATCCACTGCAGATTTGAAACAATGAATTTGAATGAGATAGAAATGCTATTACAGGCCAGTACAGAGATAGTGTTAAGAAGTGATGGCAAATAAGATGAGATGGAAGAGAGGGGGAAATTTTAAAAATATATATTAAAAATTAATTTTTCAAAAAATTAAAAATATGCAAAAGGTATTCAGAAAACTGAGGGAGTAGTTCATGCAAGTGAAAATAGAAATATATCTCAGAAGACCCTGAGAATATCCCTATATCACATTTTAATGCTGTGATTAGTATGGTGTCCAAGAATCAATAATAGTCAGTAGTCAATAAACATTTATTAAGTACCTGCTATGTGCTAGGCAATGTGCAAAGTGCTTGGGAAATAAATATGAAAAAGAAAGACAAGGTGGTCCTTGCCCTCAAGGAGTTTATAATCTAATGTAACGTACAATCTACAAGACACTAAAGAAAACTACCAAGGGTAGGGAAGATAATTCGATTCATCAATCTTACATTTTGGTTGATATGCATTGATGCATTTTCCCTACTTAACTAAAAAGAAAAATAGTAGCTGAAGGAGCAATATAACACAGTTACAGGGAGGAAAATCCTGCATTTAGATTTAGGAAACTTTGGTCCAGAGCTCACCTCTTTCACTTCCTACCTGTGTGACCGTAAATCAATTAATTTGTCTGAGACTCAGTTCCTCCTCTACAAAAATATGAATATTGGACTACCTAGTCTCTAAATCCACCATTATGTGATCTTAAGTGATATTCAATAGATCCACGGAAAGAGATAATCTGGATGAAATCACAATAGTGATAACTAACTCAGAGCAAACTTTATTTTTCCCTGAAGTACAGAAATTTAGGAGGCACTGAAGGCTTTTACTCTGAGCAACAGAGAAACAAGTGAGCTTAGCACCCAGTTAGAAAAAAATTAACTAGGCAAAACAGAAACATGCCAGATGTCTCTCCTTCCCTTTCTTTGCCATATCCATGAGCAAATCAGCCAATCACTAAGCATTTAAATATCTTCTATATATTTGTTAGGCACTGTGCTAGTTACTGATGATACAAAGGAACATATCCAATAGGAAAAGATAATATATACATGCATACATATATGCAAACATATATATGCAAGCACACATACACTATATACATACATAGAACATATACTATGTATACAATATATGCATAAGTACATAAAATATACACAAAACAAATATAAGGTGTGTGGTTTTATTTTTTGTATGTTTATTTTTGAGAAGGGAAGTGTTCTAGTAGCTGGAGGGATCAGGAAAGCCTCCATGTATAAGGTATCACTCTAGAAGTGCTCACCCTCTGATGATGAAAATGTCTTTTAAAAAAATTTAAAATAAATAAAAATTGGAGACAGGGTTTCATATTGCTAGTCCTGAAGCGTGTTTTGAAAAACTTACCCTGGACATCCAATAAATCCCAGTGGCTCCCTATCACCTTCAGTATCAAACATGAAATCCTCTGCCTTTCAAAGCCCTTCATGACCTATTTCCCTCCTTCTCCATTTCTACATCTTACTCCTCCCTACATTCTACTGCCTAACCCTGATCCAGAGACAGTGGTGTTCTTGCTGTACTTCACATAAGACAGTCTATCTCCAGATTCTGGACAATATCACAAGCAGTCCCATAATACTGGAATGCTTTCCCTCCCCATTTCTACCTCCTACCTTCTTGGTTTCCTTCAATTCAAAACTAATCTTTTATAAGAAACCTATTTTCATCCCCATTAATGCTAGAGATTATTGATATACTCCAATTTAATCTGCGTATATCTTGTCTATACATAGTTGTTTTTCATGTTGTCTTCCCCATTAGACTATGAGTTGCTTGAAAGTAGGGACTGTCTTTTGCCTTCCTTTTTATCCCCGGAACTTAACACATTGCTGTTGCTCAGTCATTTCAGATTCCTTATGACTGAATTTGGAGTTTTCTTGGCAGAGATACTGGAGTGGTTCACTATCTCTTTCTCCAGCTCATTTTACAAATGAGATAATGAGGCAAGCAGGATTAAGTAACTTGTCCAAGATCACACAACCAGTAAGTGTCTCGGGCCAGATTTGAAGTCAGGAAGATGTCTTCCTGTCTCCAGCCCTGGAATTCTATCCACTGCACCACCTAACTGCCACTTAACACTTAGTAGGTGCTTAATAAATACTTATTGCTGGCCTGACTGGCACGCAAATACATGCCTCTATATGTGTGTGTGTGTGTGTGTGTGTGTGTGTATTGGTTGCAGCTCTGAAAATAAATCCCCTATTTATCTTCAAAGATGGTTTCACATTTAACATTTCACATTTAAATGATGAACTCAACTCTACTCCCCTCCTGTATTTTTTATGACCTTATTAAACAGATAGGTTAGAGAGTGTGACTGGATTCACTATGCCCCAGGCATCATATCATCACAATCTCTTGAAACCCCAGCTAAAGCAAATAGCCACCTTGCCTAAGGCAGAGTGCCAGCCTATGGAAAAGAAGAAAGGGGAAAAAAGGAAACAATGATTAGACATCTGTTCCCAACTCTCTCAGTGGTTTCCCTTGCTTCACACATGATAATGCTGCTATTTGGATTCATATGAAGGATAAGTCAAGTTAAATCAAGTCAAGTCAGCAAATATTTATTAATCATCCAATAGTGCCAGGTGTTATAAGGATACAGAAGAAATGTGAGCTGCAATTATAAGAGCTAATAATAGCTCAACTTTATTTAGCACTTTAAGGCATGCAACAACCCTATGAAATTGGTAGACTATTAAGTTTAAAATAAACATAAGAGAATTTAGATATCCTTCAAAGAAGTCTCCTTGAAAACTTATTAGAAACTTTCCTTCTTTTCTCAAAACTCAGAATTGTCTTCAGAAACTTAGAAGCATCCTTTTAAATAATGGCAGTGGTGATCATCTGGGAAAACCACAATGCTAATGCAATAAGGCAAAAGTAAGAGGGGGTGGAGGAGAAAGGGTAGAAGTGTAAGAGAATGCTGCCACTGATTAAAAAAATTCTACCTCAATCATAAGGTCATAGATTTAGAGCTAGATGGAATCTGAGAAGTATAGTTCAACCTCTTACTATGTAGAGGGCTCAGAAAGGCTTGTCCAGGGTCCCACAGCTAGACAGTATCTGAGATAGGATTTGACCTCAGGTCATCCTTACTCATAAGTCCAACTTCATCCCCTGTTTAACTTAGCAGCTAACTCAAAGGTGTCAAGTGAGGTATGTCATCATCTTGCCAACATCAACTATTTCCCTTCATGGGATATTATCACTGACTCCATGGGTACTTACCTGGACTGTGACTGATGCCATAAGCTCCATTTCCCTCCTCCTAGCTACCATCCTTGGATAAGGGTACTTGTGTACTTTGGCTTGTTCCAGTAGAGCACTCTATTTATACTTTATGATCATAAGTTAAAACATGCCCTCTTTCTCCTTGGGTAGACTTTGCCTCAAACCCCATTAACTGATTCCTAATCACTATACTTGTTTATAGCAAACTGGTATAGAAAAGCAATACCTTAAAGGTTTTCTTCCTACAAGATGTCTTCCAATAATGTATCAAAATATACACTATCACATAAACACTATTAACAAGAGAATAAGTCTGTTTGGTGAAGCACAGGTAATAGACATGACCAGAACCCAGGAGTCTCTGAAGTTCCTAATCCTAATACATCTTTCCCATTCATTCACTCTGCATTACCAAAGCCTAGAGAGTTTGGGGGTTGCCATGACTAGACTACTCCTAGTATCAGGATTAAGGTATATTATTGCTTATGCTACAAAATCATTCCATCAGTTTGGAGCTCTCTCTTTACTATTTGTATGGACCTCTTTAGTTGTGGGTTTATGCTGATATATCTTTTAAGGTAATTTTATCTTTGACAAAAATAACTATTTTCTGACTATATAGTCTTATTTTCATGTATGTGATTGTAAGGTCCAGTTCTATTTTGTTTAAAACTTTTGTATATTTTTGCTTACCATTTGTCTTTGCTGCTTTTGAAAACTTCAAAATGCTATAATCAGCATTTTAATGTAGCTTCTTTTTCTCCTTTTTTGATTCTTAGACAATTTTTCTTTGTTTTTATAATGATTTAGTAATTATGTTCTTTGATGATCACTCCAAGCAAGGTTCAAAAGCAGTAGGAATTCCCTCTCCTCAGTTTGCCTCTTTTATCCGAGGAAGGGGCTGGAGCTAAAAGTAGCTCTCAGAACCATTTCTGAAAGCATTGAGAAACATCTGAAGGCAGAAGACCTGACTGCTAAGCTTTAACATGTTTTATATATATATATATAGTGTGTGTGTATGTGTGTATATATATATATATATATATATATATATATATATATACAGTGTGTGTATGTGTATATATATATATGTATATATACACACATATAGACATACACATAAATTCACACCCATATATATGTCTTTAGTGTATACTACACATATACTAGGACTCATGTTAGTAGTATATGTGTGTATTGTGCATATGTGTGTGAATATATACATATACACTAGGATATAGTATTTATGACATCCAAGTTTATTATAGAATACATACATATATATGAAATATATATGCATAATATTACAAGGCAAAGTCATTTATTGAAATGTCACCACCATTAAAAGTAGCAATAAAACCCCACCATGAACTGGAGTGTGTTGAAATTGTATCTTGTTATAGTCCCCAAGACCAACCCATTTATTAGTATAGTATGTAAGCAGCATGTAAGATAGCAATAATTACCAAATAAACCCTAAGAGTATAAAGACAAATGTAAAAGCAACTTGCCAAAACTGCCTAATAAATTGGTTAAGGCCACATCCCAAAGACTATGTACTTAGTTAAGAAAAGATAACCAGACCACAGTACAACTGCTTTTAATCTATAACCTATAGATAAGTACCAGATACTTAGTAAAACCAGAAAAGCATTACGGTAGTGAGGGAACCCTAAAGTGATTCAGATACCAAAATGATTCAGATAAGAAAATCCATCCCCACTCCCAGAAGAATCCTACAAGAATAAGACCCCAAAACTTCCATCTGCTGTAGGTCAATGCTGCCTGTGTGCTACCCATTCTGACCCACATTTTTAGAAGTGACTCATTGCACTCTCTCTGTCTCAATGTCTATTTCCCATTCTGTCCTATGGTGCGTCTCCCACCCCTTTCCTTGCCCCAACCCTATGCCATCTCCCTCTGTACTCTTTGTGCCTTATTAAAGTGTGATTGATACAATAATTCCCAACTTGCTGTCAGCATGATCTTTCCTAGAGTATACAAAGAACTGGACTTGTTTGTTCTGACCCAAACAGAACCCATTTGCAATCTCTTTTCTTGAAACATAAACCACATCCCCACTCTGGGATTTGATCTGTCAGCAGTCATACTTAGGATGTGATAACATGGCACTGTGAATCTACTGGTAGAAAGTAAGGGCTGATGAATGAACTCTGCACCTCTCTGGGTAAAGACCTCTCCTCCATTTGCATTTCATGGAATATTGGGGCACACTCTCTCACAAATGCATGCACTCCATTGGTATGAATGATGAAGAGGAGGAAGAGGAAGAGGAGGAGGAGGAGTTGGAGGATAGCTAGTATTTGTATAGTGCTTTAAAATTTACAAAATGTTTTATATATGTCATTTCATTTGATCTTCACAACTCTGTAGGAGTTATGAAAGGTATATGGAAAGGTATAAATATGTAGAATGCATGTGTTCAGTAACACATGTGGAAGGGCACATACACATGAAACATGTATGAATAAGGTTTATGTAGCAGAACAATTCATAGTTCTGACACTGTAGGACCATGCATGTCTTCTAGCAATATCATCTTAGTATTTTTTTAAAGATACACACATATGTGTGTATGTATATATGTGTTTTGTAATGTAAAGACTCTTGAGACAAAATTCCTTTAGAAATTCAAGTTGAAGCAAAAATGGTAGGAGAGAAAAAAAAGAGCAAAAACAAATTGAATTAGAAAATAAATATATTAAAAGAATTGAAAGAAGACTATAATTCAATATAAAGAAATATAATTCAATATAAAGAAAAACAAAACATACAAGAAATGAAAAAATAATTAGGGAAATTGCAAAATGACATCAAGGACTTTTAAAAAGAAGCAAATAATGGAATAAATGAAATGGGGCCAAGATCAATAAATTTTTTAAAATCAAATCCAATTGAAAGAACAACTAATGGACAATCAGGACACAGTAACAGATTGGAAGACAATGTAAGAAGTACAAACATTAGGTTAATTGAGATCCATGAAATCACTACAAAAAAAAAGAAGGAATTTTCAGGACTTCAGTGTCTATCCTTATTAGTTGTTCACAGCAAACAAGTAGGCACAGTGGAGTTTCCTGTGTAGTTTTATAGACAACAGTGATCTTCTGTTCACTGAATTATAGTGAAGTCTGGAGAGGGACATATTTTAAGAGTTAGCTGAATGGAAGGTCTCATTCTGGTACTATTAAGTTGAATCATATCTAAATAGAGAAAAATCTAAAAGGAGTTAGCATGCCATGGCAAAAGGGTCAAATCCCAGTTACAGCATGTTTTTGTATGGCCTGGGAACTAAGAATAATTTTTACATATTTAAAAATGAAGAACTTATTCTTATCATGCAGGCTATACTATAACAGGAGTCAGGCAGACTGTAGTGATGACTCTTTCCCTAATAGAAATGCCCATATTATTATTTTGACTCAAACATTAGATGAAATATATGGGCCATTGTGTGGCTTGAAATTTTGTTGCTGTTAAGAACATTTTCGGTGATGGAATTTAGTTTTTTATCAGGAGGAAATATAGTGCAGTGGGAAAAACAATGGATTTAGAATATGAGGGTCTGGATTCATGTCTGTGTGACAAGTAATTCTTCCTCTCTTGGTCTCTATTTGCTCATCTATAAAATGAAAGCAAAGTAATGGAGGCCCTTCTCCCTCTAAATCTATTACTCACTGAGGAAAAAAAAAAACACAACTTTACATTTGAAGACTTTAGAAGAGAAATATTTCAAGAAAAACAGTCCCAGGTGATACTATGAAAATAGTTGGAACACATAAAACCCCTACTGGTAGAAATCCTAGCTATAATTTATCAGGAGCATGATTATTAAAATGCTAATATTTTAAGCAAAAAAATCTGAGCTTGAAAAAGAAACAAAAAAATATGTTTTGAGGGGTGAAACCAAGATGGCAGAGTAGAAGCAGGGACCTACTAGAGCTCTCCTCCCAAACCCCTCAAAAACCCTCTAAAAATGATTCTAAACAAATTCTAGTGCAGCACAAATCACAAAATAACAGATTAAAGCAAATTTCCAGCCGAAGACAATCTGGAAGATCAACACGATGGGTATTTTGCCTCAGGTTGGGAGCAGAGCACATTTCAGCATGGTCCGTGCCAGTGTAGACAGAACTGAAGCAGTCTTTAGGCAACTGAATTGCTGGTGGCTGCTGTGGTTTCCAGACTTCTCAACCCACAAACACTAAAGACAGCTTTGAAGGTCAATGGGAAGGGTCACCAAGCTGAGAGGGGAGTGTGGTCTAGCCCCAGACCTAGTGCCAGGGTGGTGACAGCCACTGTTGAAATGAAAGCTGCTTCTGGAGTCATCCACATACCAAAAAGTTCAAAACCAAGTAATTGGCCAGGAAAATGAGCAAACAAGGGAAAAAGAAATAGACTCTAGATTCTTACTTTCTCAATGAAGAGATTTTTTTTATATCTCTGATGATGAGGAAGATCAAAACATACAAGCAGAAGAAGACAACAAAGCCAAAGCTTCTGCATCCAAAACCTCTAAGAAAAATATTAATGGATCTTGGACCATGAAAGAGAACAAAAAGGATTTTGAAAATCAAGTAAGAGAAGTAGAGGAAAAATTGGGAAGAGAAATGAGAGTGATGGAAGAAAATCATGAAAAATGATTCAATAGCTTGCTAAAGGAAACAAAAAAAAAATGTTGAAGAAAATAACACCTTTAAAATTAGACTTTAAAATTTTGCCAAATGGCAAAAGAGGTCCAAATAGTCAATGAGGAGGAGAATGACTTAAAAACCAAAATGTTCCAAATGGAAAAAGAGGTCCAAAAGCTCACTGAAGAAAATAATTCCTTCAAAATTAGAATGGAACAAATGATAGCTAACGACTTTATGAGAAATCAAGAAATTAGCCTTTTCTTGAATCATTAGTCACTGAGAAGGAATTCATTTTTCACCTCTTTTGTTTTTCCTATGAAATGCAGCAAAGGATAGAGTAATCACTCAATTAAGAAACATTTTGTAAGTATTCAAGAACTGTGTTAAGGATAAAAAGACAAAAGTAAGAGTCCTTATTCTCAAGGAGTTTCCAATATGGCATAAGACATGATTTGCGTGTACAGAGGTATCTATAAGACACAAAGTAGATGTGAAGCAACCCTGAATAGGAAGACACTAGCCGTGAGGGAAACAGGAGATGCTTCCTGCAGAAGATGGTGTTTGAATTGAGTTTGAAGAAAATTAGGAACTCTTAAAAACCAAAAATGAGGAGTGAGAGTAAGTGTATTCCAAGTATGAGACAGAGGTAGTTCAAATGAATGGGTAAAAAACAATTTGGGGGTCTGTTTGGTTAGATGGTACAGTGAATGAAAGAGAGGCTATTTAAGAAAACTGCACATATAGGGAGGCCCTGGGCTGTGGAGAGCTTTAAATGTCAAATGGAGGAGAGGATATTTAATATTAGAAGCAATAAGAAGTCACTGAAATGTATTGATTAAGGTGAGGGAAAGGCTAATATAATAAGAACTATGCCTTGGGGAAATAATTTGGAAAGTTGTCTGGAGAATGGATTGGAGTGGAGAGAGATTTGAAGAAGGGAGACCAATTAAGAAACTACAACAATAGCCCAAGAAAGTTAATTAGGGGATAGTGAGGATGAGATGACTGGGAAAAGGCAGCAATTTGCCTGAACTCTCCCCCAAACCCCTGTGAACTCCTTTAAACATCATAAAACAATTTTTGGAGCAGATGAACCCACAAAAAGATGGAATGAAATAATTTTACAGCCTAAGGTGACATAGGTCAGTAGGAAAGGTCTATAGCACCTGAGGAAGAGGGGAGAACAGTCCAATGCTGGTTGAGTCAGCATAAAACCAGCTCCAGCAAAGCAGGAATAGGCCTTGGGAGCCACTAAATCTGAAGCAACAGCATCTACTCCTGGAGCTCTCAGCCCACAGATGGTAAGTGGGTTGAACAACTATCAGAAGGAGATCACAAGGATCTCTTTGCTAGCAGTGAAGCAGAACTCTGTTTCTTTGCCCATACTCAATCCAGGTTATAGTCCTGGGTGTCAGTCCCAGGACAAATAGGTGCACCAGTACACTAGAACTTCCTGGATGCAGTAAAGTAGGGACCCTTGTCACAGTTTGAGGGCAGAAAAGAGTTCTTGCTATCACTCACAGAACAGAGTAAAAGTCAGGAAAGTAGTCAATGTACCTCTTCTTAAATCATAACATCCTGGAAGAACTGAAAAACTACCTCCTTAAGAAGTATCTCTGAAAACAGCTGCACAAAAGAGAAGCTCGATGAAATTAAAAGTCAAGGGGGCGGAGCCAGGATGGCGGAGTAGAAAGACTCACCTAAGCTAGGTCCAAACCCACAGCCCATAGATTTCCTGTAAAAAGAACTCCTGACAAATTCTGGAGCAGTGGAAGCCACGCAGAAACACAGTGAAGGAGATTTCTGCTGCAGAGAGCCC
>JAQQSK010013019.1:0-11641 GCA_028658325.1 Potorous gilbertii | reverse complement strand
CTCCTCCATGGCTCGAGCCCATGGAGTATCTCTTTCAGATATTTGGGATACAGAGGATTCGACTCCCATGTCTTTACCTGATGGTAGGCAGACCTCCTCGTCGTCAAATGGAGGAATGCTCTTCTCAAGGAAATAGCCCTCTATGGTCTTAGTTTTTTTCCCTTTTCTGGGCATTTTCCCAGCCAGTTACTTGATTTCTGAGAGTCCTCTCCACCCCCAGGCCTAGTTTCGCCCTAGTGCTTGGGGTCTGAGATTCAAATGCTGCTCCCCAGCCTCAGGGCTTTTGTCGGAAGGCTTGACTGCTCTTCAATGGGGGCTTATCTGCTGGTTCTCAGGTGGGGGCAGGGCCGCCTCTCAGGCTCAGTTCCCTCAGGGGATTTATACAGAGATCTTTTGTAGTGGAGCTGGGGTGGAGCTCCAGCCCGTTCTGGAAGTCTCTGGCTGAGATGCCTCAGCCTGTGCCGCAGCAGCCGCTTCCCAGGGGGTCCGAGTCCCGGAGATATCCCGCTCCCCTCTCAGCCCATCTTTCTAACTGACTTGTGCGTCTGTGGGTGGAGGGACCTTCGCAGCTGCTGGAGATTCAGGTCCCTGACGCCTGCAGGCCTCTGCTGGCTCCTCTCAGTGCAACGTGGCCGGGGCAGGGGAGGGGAGCGCTCAGCCGGGCAGGACTCTGCTCCCGTGTCCGGGGTACCATTGCGGTCGGTTTTTCAGGGCTCTCTGCAACGGAAATCTCCTTCACTGTGTTACTGCGTGGCTTCCACTGTTCCAGACTTTGTCAGGAGTTCTTTTTACAGGAAATCTATGGGCTGTGGGTTTGGACCTAGCATAGGTGAGTCTTTCTACTCCGCCATCTTGGCTCCGCCACTCTCTACCTGTTCTTCCCACCTCATTGTGGTCACAATATATTATACCACAATTATATACACATATATTCTCCCAGGTTCTGGGTCCTCCATGGATAATGGCAAAGTAGTGGCTGTCATGTACACTACTATCAGTCCCACTTTTAAACCTCTCATTTATACTCTACGCAACAAGGATTTCAAAAGAGCCCTCAAGAAAAGGTTTCCATTCATTTAATAAATAATTGTAATTTGCTCACATGAAATGGTAGTAAAAATAGGATGTAAAGTGTAGTTTTGTTACATGCACCTAAGTTACTGGATTTGTAGAATGATTTTTATTCAGAATTTCAGAACTAGAATGGATCTCTGTGACCAACTAGAGCCTTATTACATCCCCTGTCCTATTCCCCATTCTTTATTTCAGTTTTGGGCCACCCAACACCCTCTCAGTCACCATAAGCTTATTTGTCTTTGTACCCTTATCATTTGTTCATATTGAATCAGTTGTAAGCCAAATTCTGTTTAGTTTTACTCTGCAGTATGTCGCACACCATTTGCCTTCTGTTTGTCTGAAATCACACATTCCAAGTTACATTCTCTTGATTCATATTATTGGTGAATATCCAGTGTCCTCTGCACAAATAACTTCGCTAGTCTTCCGACAAATACAGTCAAATGACAATTTTCTGTAATTAATCCTTTTGGGATGCTTTGTCCCTAAACCCCTGAATGGCTAAATACAATTTTTTTAAGGATTTGTCATCAATATAATGATATTCTTCATTTAATGCCAGGTCAAAGTTTCTCAAGTTAATGATCCCTGACCATGTGAAAGGACACATGATTGAAATAAAAATTAGCATTTTTGTGATGAAATGTATCCTGGAGTATATTAGCATTTCATATCTAAATGCAAATGCACTGATTCATACGCAAAGTGTTATAAGTCTATCTTTCAAAAAACATTTTTTCTTGACAAATAAAAGTATGATAAGTATAAGGTCTTGAATGCAGTAGATTAGTACACATTCTTGGTCTAATGAAGGGCCAACAATGAACAAAAATGATGATACCAACGAGAAAGGTTGGAAGAAACAGAGAAGACAATGTAGTTCAGATGTGTATTGAACAAGTGTGCGATATAGTCAGTAATGTGCCTTCTAGAAAGTAATAGTAAAAATCAAAATAAATAAATGCATGAACATGAAATGTTGGCAGCAAGTCAGGATCTAGGAACAACAACCAGGGACAGGCATAATATGAAGTTTTATCATCTATAAGAACCAGAGAAAAGGATACGTAAATGAGGTATAGTGTGTAAGCAATTAGAGATGGGGGAGGATTGTTAATGACTAAGAAATATACTATATGAATCTTACATGTTGAAATAGGAAAAATATGAATTAGTAAAAGGGAAATAACTTTATATTACAAGATTTAAGATGGAGGTTAAAATTGTGTCTCTTTCACTTACTTACTATATGACCTTGGATGAGTCCTTGAAACATCACTGAGTCTCCATTTCCTTTGCTATTCAATAAGAAGGTTTGACTGGATGGTCTCTAAGCTCTCTCCAACATCTTAGTCTAAGAGCCTATGATTCAAAGAGGTATACATTATGACAGTGAATTAGATGATAAAATGATTATTACTTGGAAAGCTTGAAAATGATTAGAGAAATAGTAAATTATATAGAGAAATAATAATAGGACTTCACTGGACCAAGCTTACCAGAATGCTTTGTCAGAGAAAGGTTTAGATGTAGACTCTTGGGACAAGAAAAGTACCTGCTTCTTGAAATAAGTAGCTATTACAAAATGCAGGGAAATTGAATGAATATTCTGTTTTGTTTTTAAAGCATATTGGGGTATAGATGACTTGCTCAAGTTAACACAAGCATGTAATAGAAGATTTGGATTTGAAATAACCTTCATGGACTCTAAGTGCAAGGCTAATTCCATCCCACCATACTCTCTTCTAAGAATGACAGAATAAAAAAAAATAATCTCTGAGATTGGTAGTACAAATTATATCCTTCCCACATCTCTCATTTGCACAGGATAATAGATTTAATCCTGGAAAAGAATTTAGAGGGCACTAAGTCTGAACCCTATTTTACAGAAGACGAAACAAAGTTTCAAAGAAGCCAGGATCACATGGCTACTATTCATCAGCCACAATTTTCAAACTCATGTCTTTTAATCCTAAAGCTTGTGGGGATTTGACTAGGATATTGACATGAAAAAGTCAAAAGCCACTGCCCCTCAAAAAAAAAAAAAAAGAATGGACAAATTGAAATGCTTGGTGGTAAATAAAGTTAAGTTAATTACTTTATCCTTTAGCTAAGCTATGATGACCTATAAGATGACTGGGGAAGGTAAGATACATATGGTGGGGTTTGGGAGTGACCAGTCAAGCCAAAAATCTTGACAGGCAAAGGAAATCCTAAACCTTTCCATAAGACTGAACTGTCTTGGCAATGGAAATGTAGTTTCTGTAAGAGAAGAAATAGTACCTATGTAGCCTGAGTAGGTGTTTGTGAAAATAGACTTTTAAACTTTTAAAAATGTTTTCATAAAATTCCAAAGTAGATAATATTAAATGAAATCATAATCAGACTGCTTAGAATGCTTGCATAGGTCAGAAACTATTTTATTTAGGAGTAATAAAAATTCTTGCTACATCGCAGTTTTCTTGGTCTCTTCCCTGGGATGGGTGCCTGGAGAAGCCTTTGATTTCCATGTTTATGTGTGGAGTTCTGATTTCACTGATGTGCACTCAAGGTGGACATTCTACATTCAAGGCATAAAATCTCTTTCCTCTGATAAAATTCTGGAACTTGTATGTAACTTTTAATCTTAAAGAGCAACCTCAGATAGTGAGAGTTAAAGAGATTTGGCTGTGGTTACATAGATAGAAAATATTAGAATCAGGACATGAATCTGTTTCATTCTCATTCCAAAACTGGTCATGTAGGACCTATCACCTTATGTTTCAGGATAAACCATATATATAATAATTATAGCCAAATTATAATTTATATTAATAAATATGTATTTATTATATATGTTAATATATTGTTAATGAATTATGGCCAAAAGATTGCAAGTACTGAAGTACCAGATATATATTTCTGTGAGGCAAAGAAAATATTCAAAAAGGTATCTAGAGAAATGCCAAGATGACTGATACTTGGTACTTTTATTTGTGGATAAAAACTTTGGGCAAATGTTACACTGGCTCAAATTCTTTCCACATCTGCTCCTCAAATGAGACTTCTGCAAACCTGAGTGGGGCCTATGATCATACTCTAAGATAAAATAAAAGTGAAAAAGACAGCATGGATGATAAACTTGAAGCAACATTTCAACAGAATTGAAAGATGGAAAAATCATGGTAAAAGAGGATTAATATTCTGAATAGATAAAAGGGTACCTAGGTTGTAGGGTGGATCGAGCACTGATGATGGAGACAGTAGAACCTCAGTTCAAATCTAGCCTCAAACACTTGACCGTTACTAGCTGTGTAATCCTGGGCAAGTCACTTGGCCAGAATTGCCTCTCTGTCTCTCTGTCACTTTCTGTCTGTCTTTTGGTCTCTGACTCTATCTCTGTCTCTCTCTCTCTATCTCTCTCCTGTCTCTGTCTCTTTCTCTCTCTCCCTCTCCCTGTATCCCTCTCTTCCTCTCTCCCTCCCTCCCTCCTTTCCTCTCTCTCTCTCTCTCTCTCTCTCTCTCTCTCTCTCTCTCTCTATCTGTCTGTCTTTCTTGATATATGTAATAATAGTGAGATCACTTGGATTATTCCTATAGGTTTTCCATAGATTGATTTTTCAAAAAAAGTTTCTCATAAAATTCAACAAGTTGGGAAAGAGAACCAGAGATTTATGTGACTGTTGCAACTGGCATTGGAAGAAAGCAAGACAAAAATGGAGAAAATTCTGCTCTGAACAGGATATTGCTGAATAAGCAGACAGAGGTGACTGAGTTCATCCTTCAAGGATTCTCAGATAGTGTTGCACTAAGGATCTTGGTCTTTCCCACTTTCTTTTCCTTATATACAGTTGCTCTCACTGGGAATATCCCGATCACTGGGCTGGTCATTTGAAACTCTCTTCTTCACACTCCTGTGTATTTTTTCCTAGTCAACTTGTCTATGTTAGACATGTGTACAACCTCTGTTCTTCCTGAGGTGTTGGAAAACCTGGTTTCAGGAGAGAAGACCATCTCCTATGGTGGATGCATGCCCAAGTATTCTTCTTCACCTGGTCTGTATCTGGTGGGCTAGTACTTTTCACAGCCATGGCTTATGAAAGGTATGTGGTCATCTGCCACCCCCTTCACTATAGCACCATGATGAACAAGAAGATTTGTGTCCTTCTGGCAGTTGGGATATGGAGAATCTGTGGACTTAACATGATCATCAGTAGTGGACTTATGATTCACTTATCTTTCTGTGGCCTCAACATTATTAATCAATTCTTCTGTGAAATCCCCTCTGTGTTTCTTCTTTCTTGCACCTCAACATACGTGAATGATATCATGACAATCCTTGCTGATGTCTTCTCAGCTCTGAATTTCCTCCTGACTATATTGTCTTACTGTTTTATCATTTCCAGCATCATGAAAATCCAGACCAGAGAGGGTAAGAAGAGAGCATTCTCTATCTGTTCCTCCCACATGATTGTGTTTTATGCCTGTGTAAGTTCCATCTCCAACTATTCTCCTGAAAGTGCAAAGGTGGCAGCTGTGTTGTACACAGCAGTTACCCCCACCTTAAACTCTCTCATCTACACTTTGAGGAAAAAGGATGTCAGGGAAGCCCTCAAGAAAGTTCCTCAATTTAGGAAGTGAAAGCTTGCAAATTTGCAGTGTCCTGGATTGGATTGATCTGGACATTTGTATTCTTATGATAATGATGGGAAGTGTTAAGACTAATTGATTTTCTAATATCCCAAAGATTTTTCTTACTGTATAATCTCAGATTCTAGAGTATGAATGATAATTTGTTCTTCTATCCATAAATGTGCAGTGTATAGAACTCTCTAATCAATTTTGAGTAGTAATGAGTCCAGAAGTGAATTTAGTAGTCTAGTGGACCAGAATTATATGGTGGATGATCTCTCTTCTTTTTGCCCTTTCAGCAATGGTGAAATATAAGAGAGATAGACAGACAGACACATGAAAAGAGAGAGGGAGAGAGAGAGACAGATAGACACAGACACAGAGACAGAGACAGAGACGGAGAGATTATTCTGGACATGAAACGTGCAAAAAACATATAAAAGATCAAATTAAGGTGAAGTCATTTAGTTAAATATTGTCAGTCCCTAAAATTGCTCTACAATTTCATTGACTATGGAATGTCTTTCAAAAATATGGATCAGAATTCATTAACATCCTTAATTACATATAAAATTATCATTTCATATAAAGGTGGTTACACAAATAAATACTAAAAAAAAATGTTTAGTTTGTAACACCCACAGGACCAAAGCAAGGCATCAAGATTCGCCTCTGCCTTTTTTGATACAGTTCTTAGGGACAAGAAAGTGAAATCCTGGTCCATCCCTCATGGTCATAGATAATGATTGCCATATAACCTTTCCCTAGCTTTTCCTTTTACATTACCATACAACAATAATAAATAGGTAAGTTTGTGTATCCCTGGCTATGACTTTGATGGGGTGAGTGGAATGGATCAGCACATTTGCTACTACAGCAAATACCAGTATCCTGTTGAAAGTGTCATTCTATGAACCTAATAGGGTTGGCCATATTTTCTGTGGGATCTCTTCCATGCTTCTAGTATCCTGCTCCTCTACATATAGGATTGATATCATGACCATCAAGGCTGACAATCTTTGCTGTTAGGAGTTTCCTGTTTTACATGCTGTTCTGTGGCTCCAGTACGTTCAGCATCATGGCAATTGGAAAACAGAGGGATAATAGAGAAACTTTTCTATCTGCCCCATCACCTCATTGTAGTGACTCAATCATAGCCTATGTTTATGTAAGCCCAGACCCAAGTGACTTCCCACAGCAGGGCAAGATCATGGCTATACGTCACTCTACAGTGAGTACCACTTTGAACATTCTTATCTATACTTTGACAAATAAGGATATCAAGAGTGCCCCCAGAAAAGTCTAGTTTCTCTCTCAAGGAAAACTGACAATTCACTAATCTAAAGAGCTGCTTCTGAAATTAGAAAATATCAATAATTTCTATATTTAATATTAAGTATTGACATAATTATCTCTGCAATTTTTAAATATAGTTTCTCTGCTTATCTCTTTTTTATGCCAATATTTACTTAAGACTTATCTAAAAGTATGATTGCTACCATAGGACTTATTTTACTTTTTGGTTCAGCTAAAGTCTAACTTTTTTTCTTTAGTCCCTCTGACAGGAAGTTTATATTTCAAATTATATACATGGATTCTGCTTTCGAATTTGTTCGGTTATTTTCTTCCATTGTGGGATTAACATCATCCCATTTGTGTTCACTATTTTGATAGTTAACTTCATAGTTTCTTTCACCCTGTCCTCCTTTTTTTCCACTCTTCCCAATTCCTTTTTAGAACACAGAAGGGAGTGGTAAAGAAAGAATTTGCTAAACGCTTATGATCTGAAAATGGTGTTTCCACTCCATTGTTATTTGTCTATTCTTGACTTTCTCCAATCTCAGGTTTTTATCATTTCTTCCTTTTATTCCACCTCCCCTCCAACCCCTTCATACCCTTCCCTTTGATCATGCAGTTCATTTTGGTTTTGACTATTACCTTACATACTATGCTGTCCTCCTTACCCCTCCACCCAACGAGTCTTCACATGTATTCAGCAGCATCCAGAGCCCAGGTGATGTGTGTGTGTGTGTGTGTGTGTGTGTGCGTGTGTGTGTGTGTAATCCTATGAAAGCATGAAAAAAATGGTTGATCATCAGAATAGCATCCTGAAAGACTCTGCATATCATGAAAAACCTGGTTCACCCTCATCATTACTACATTCCGTTACTACATTCTTTAAGATTTATTGCTTTTATTTAATACAACCTCTCTCTCCCTCTCTTCACACTTTTTTATTTATCTCTGTCTCCATTTCTCTAAAATTTATGTTCAGTTTTTTCCTTTTTGGGTTCAGACAAATGTGACCTTCATGAGATATTTGTATTACCAATCCCTCCTCTATCTTTGAATTCTATTCATCTGAGGCTTCTGTATTATGTTATCGTCATTTCCGTCACCTTCCTTTTCCTTTCCTCCCCACTGTGGCCCTATATCTGTGTGTATGTGCATGTGTATGTGTATGTGTGTGTTTTTGTGTGTGTGTGTTTGTGCATGTGTGTTTTTCCCCTTCAAGTTTGTGAACTGTTTGAAATCTATCCAAGAAACCCTGTCTCTTGAGGGGGTATATTTGTTCTGTAACAACCTATTCCAGTCATCCCATGCCAGTGTCGTTTCTTCCACAATTCTGTTTTATTTACTCTCTAGGTATTCTGTATGGTGCTATTAAATACATATTATTTTTCCCCATTAGAATGTAATATATTTGGCGGCAGGTATAGTTTTTACTCTTTTATTTTTGCATTCCTTGTGTGTAACTCCTGGCATATAGGAAATATTTAATGTTGTTAAAGGATAATGTATTGAAACCATGCCCTATGTCTGAATCTACAATGTTTCGCCTAATCTTAGTGATGTGAATAGAGTTCTTGAACTGTTTTGTCTCTCTCCCTCCATCCTCCAAGTTCCTTCATGGCTAACAGTGATTTTACTTCCGTCTCTGGGCCAAATCTGGCCTCACCCTGGTCCTTTCCACCTGCTGTGATTTTAGGTAATCTACCTTACTCCCCTTTTCAACTGTCAAGTATTATCAGATTCTTTTACCAGAAGAAAACATTTTAAGTTTATTTCATATGTAATAGCAATGTCATGTTAAAATTGGCAAGTTTAATCCTTAATGGCACCAAGTAAACTCAACCACTTAAGTATTTTTAAAAAGTTATTCTCCCCCCAAAATGAGGGAGCTTTTCTTTCCCAGTCCATTGCAGCACAGTTTCCTGGTATTTCTGTGTATGGACAACATGTTCTTCATCGTTTCAACTGATGACCAAGTTTCTCGGAAAATTTAAGAATAATATTCCCCACAGACAACCTCTATCTGGATGAATGTTACCATTTGCATAGATTTTCTTTTCATGTTCTTCACCTTGGAAACTTTGTTTTCTTAAGAGCCTATATAAATTTTTAACTCTTAAAGCACTGATGGATATTTTCTCTTGTGGGCTTCCAATTAATGAGATTTCCTCCTTTCCTAAAACACCAGAGGTAAGGAAATTTTACTACGTACTCAAATAATCGTTCCATAATGAACCCTTTATTTATCTTCTGTTGATCTAAGACATAAGAGCCATTCTTTACTTTCTTTCCTCTCTTATTCCCCCTCTTTCTCAGTGAACAAATTTGGTATCAATACCAGTCCCATGGCCATTACTGTCCATTACTTTCCCTCAAAACTTTCTATGACAGAGCTTTCAGATCAAACCTTTAGGGAACAAGGGATGACGGGTAGTGGAACAGACCAACACAGCATGTCCTTACAAGAGATTACCGATATACTGAACTGAATTTTCTCTTCCCCCTTATATAACATGTACTTATGGTTCACAGTGAGATAGCTATTCCTTGACAGTTTTTTCAATAACCACTTTTAGGGACACATTCACAGGAGAAATAATGTTTTACTGTAAATGGTTTTAGGAAAGGGAAGCAAAGTGATCTCAGATTAGTCGCATACATACTACAACCTATACTGAATTCTGAAAGCTTACAAAAAACCTGAAGTTCTGCTACCTGAATATGTTTTGTTCAAACATCGTTTTCTTAAAAATCATAATCTGAATTTCATCTCCATATGAAAGTTAGGTAATCATTTATACACAACTTAGCTTTAAGTCACTCTAGACAGTGAATCTGGTACTCATTTGTAGATTTCCAGTGTGGTCAATGACTAGAATCACTCCACTCATTAAGGACCTCCCTTTTTGGTAGCGTTTAGCTATGGCACCCAAGATGATTCTAGATGAAAAAAGTTACGATTTCATACAGTATCTCTTGAAAAGTAAGATGGCTATGAAATGTGTGACAGAGGACCTGTGGAATCTGTCACCTCTTCAAATGTATAAAAACTTCACATAAAAGGACAAAACTATAATTCGACTGTATCCTTGATAACAAAGGACAGAGAGTTTATACCCTATGTATCTTATCTCCAAGAATCTAAATAATTACTTTTGCATTATTGGGCATCAACATGGGCAACTCAAAAGTTAAATATATAGGGAGCAAGACCATGAGAGGGAAGCATGAAACTATGTGCACTTCTAATTTTCATAGACTTATTTCCTATAGTTCTTGGTTAGCACAAAAAGTAATGCATTAGAGTCAACCAGTCAATAACCTCTTTTTACATGCCATAAAATGATATAGCATAAAACTAGATAGTGGGCAGAGGCAGTCACAGTGACATTTACATTGTTTAACACCTTCTAGGAAAATAATTTTCAAGATTAGAAACATGTTTGACACCTCCATTTCCTGATGTCCTATAACAAAAACAAAGCAGGCACATGATGTAAGCAAATTTAAGATGTTCCCTGGTAGGTGATGGGTAAGCATTGGATCCCTGTGTTATAGTTCTTGAAACAATAATTTGCTCATATTCTTTGCCCTGCATCTCAAATCCCACTGGCCACAGGTTCAGAAGTCTATATCAGTTGAATTTTAAGAAGGGGAAAAAAGCTGAGAAATGCACAAATCGTCATACATAAGCCCATCTAAACCTCACTTTCAGATGTTTTGAATAGTGATGAGGAGTCCCTTAAAAACTCAAGTACCTGCAACCAGGTTAATTTAGGAGGATTGACTTATGTGTACACACTCAATTGCAAGGCTGGGACTTACTACTGATAGGGATTCAAAAAGCAGACAAAGTGTTTGCAGAAAAGAGGAGGAAAGTACGTCACACCGAACCTTTCAGGTCAATTAAGGGCCACAGTAATAGAGGGGATGTAAGGATTTCATGAACATCTTACCAGGCCACATACACCACAAATAATTAATGCCACTGGTAACTATCAGCAGCAGGTAGGATAAGCCTGCAAGACATCTAGTTCCCTCATCAGCAAAAGCAGAGAAGCTTAACTCAAAAATACTGAGGCCAAAAGACATAACACTTTTCACCCCCTTTCTAGGATTAGGGGGAAATATTGGCTTAAAAATATCAAGCTTAGTATTTCTTGTTTTTTTTATAAATAAATATATTTAACTTTTTACAATCATTTTCACAAGATTTTGGGTTCCAAAATGTTCTCCCCATTTGTCCCCTCCTCTCTCCCCAATACACTTGACATTCTAATTACCCATATCACCAATCTGCCCTCTCTTCTATCATCCCTCCCTTCTCTTGTCCCCATCTTCTCTTTTGTCCTGTACGGTCAGATAACTTTCTATTCCCCATTACCTTTATTCTTATTTCCTAGTAGCAAGGACAATACTCAACAGTTGGTCCTAAAACTTCAAGTTCCAGCTTCTCCCCATCCCTCCCTCCCCACCCATTCCCTTTGGGAAGGCAGGCAATTCAATATAGGCCATATCTGTGTAGTTTTGCAAATGACTTCCATTATAGTCGTGTTGTGTAAGACTAACTATATTTCCCTCCATCCTATCCTGCCTCCCGTTGCTTCTATTCTCTCTTTTGATCCTGTCCCTCCCCAAGAATGTTGACTTCAAATTGCTC
>JAQQSK010013018.1:0-11642 GCA_028658325.1 Potorous gilbertii | reverse complement strand
CACCCCGCTCCCCTCTCAGCCCATCCAGACGTCTCTCTCACTGACCTGTGAGTCTGTGGGTGGAGGGACCTTGGCGGCTGCTGGAGATTCTGTCCCTGAAGCCTGCTTGGATCTGCTCGCTCCTCTCCATGCCAAGCAGCCAGGGCAGGGCTGGGCTCCACTCCTGTCTGGTGCGCAGCAGACCTTGGAGGTTGGTTTTTCAGGGTTCTCTGGAACAGAAATCTCCTTCACCCCGTTGCTGCATGGCTCCACTGTTCCAGAATTTGTTGGGAGTTCTTTTTACAGGAGATGCGTGGGCTGTGGGTTTGGAGCTAGCATATATGAGTCTTTCTACTCCACCATCTTGGCTCCGCCCCCAGAACTACATAAACCTAACCACAAAATAAACAAGAAAGAAGTTAAGGCGGTGCATAGAATTTTAGAAAAGTTAGTTATGACTGACCTCTGGAGAAAACTGAATGAAGACAGAAAAAAATATACCTTTTTCTTAGTACTATGCAGCACCTACACAAAAACTGACTGTGTATTAGGGCATATAAATCTCAATCCAATGCGAAAAGACAGAAATATTAAATGAATCTTTTTCAGATCATAATGCAATAAAAATTACATGTAATAAAAGGTCATGGAAAGATAGACAAAATTCATTGGAATCTAAATAAGCTAATCCTAAATAATGATTGGGTCAAACATTAAATCATAGAAACAATCAATAACTTCATCAAAGAGAATGACAATAATGAGACAGCAAACCAAAACTTGGGGGATGCAACCAATACAGTTCTTAGGGGAAATTTTATATCTCTGAATATATACTTGAATAAAATAGAAAAAGAAGAGATAGATGAATTGAATATGCAACTAAAAAAACTAGAAAAAGAACAAATTTTAAATCTCCTATTAAATACCAAATTATAAATTTTGAAAATAAAGAATAGATTAATAAAATTGAAAGTAGTAAAGCTATTGAACTAATGAATAAAATTAAGAGCTGGTTTTATGGGGGGAAAAACAATAAAATTGATAAACCTTTGGTTAATTTGATTTTTAAAAACAAAGAAAACCTAAGTACCAATAACAAAAATGGAAAGAGTTAATTCATCACCTATCAAGAAGATAGTAAGACAATAATTAAGAGCTTTTTTGATCAACTGTATACCAATAAATCTGACAATAAAAGTAAAATGGGTGAGCATTTGCAAAAATATAAATTGCCCAGATTAACAGAAGAAGAAATAAAGTACTTAAATACCATATTTTAGAAAAGAAATTGAACAAGCCATCAATGAACATCCTAAGACAAAAATTGCCAGAGTCAACTGAACTTACAAGTGAATTCTACAAAACATTTAAAGAACATTCAATTCCAATACTATGTAATCTATTTGGAAAAATAGGCAACAAAGGGGTACTACTAAATTATTTTAATGATACAAATATAGTTCTGATGCCTAAACTAGGAAGAGCCACAATGTAGAAAGAAAATTATAGACCAATTTCCCTAATGAATACAGATGCAAAAATTTTAAATAAGATATTAACAAAAAGATTACAGCAATTTATCACGAAGATAATACACTATGACCAAGTGGCATTTCTACCAGGAAAGCAGAGCTGGTTTAATATTAAAAAAGCTATCAGCATAATTGACCATAGCAATAAGAAAACTAACAGAAATAATATGATTTATCTCAATAGATGCAGAAAGACTTTTGACAAAATATAGCACCCATTCCTATTAAAAACACCAGAAAGCACTAGAATAAAGGGAGTTTTCCTTAAAATGATAAGCTATTCTCAACAATGCAATGATCCAAAATGATCCCAAAGGACTAATGCTGAAGAATACTATATGCCTTCAGAGAAAGAACTGATATTGATTGAATACAGAGTGAAGCATGCTATTTTTCACTTTTTTTCTTTTATTCATTTTCTTATACAAAATGGCTCATATGGAAATGTTTCACATAATTGCATATGTATAACCTATATCTGATTGTTTACCATCTCAGAGGGTGGGAGGGAAGGGAAGGAGAAATGGAGAGATAGAATTTGGAACACAAGCCTTTAAACAAAAATGTGTTTAAAAATTTGGGAAAAACTAAAAAGATGACCTACAAAAAATGATAAGCAATATCTATGCAAATCTATCAGCAAGCATGTGTAAAAGGGATAAGCTAGAAACCTTTCCAATAATGTAAGTGGTGAAACAAGGATGCCCATTGGGGTTCTTATTGAGGAAAAGTCATAAAACACAGTAAAAAGTGAAAGCCATAACTTAAACTCTGTGAAAGGTGGAAGTTTGGACATAGTAACTTGTAAAAAAATCATAATTCAGACACTGAGTCATAACTCAGATAATGTGTCCAGCTATGACACAAACACAGTGACTCTGTGTTTGGGCATTTACCCAACAACATTGGCAAAATAC
Organism: Potorous gilbertii; assembly: GCA_028658325.1. NCBI lineage: Eukaryota > Metazoa > Chordata > Mammalia > Diprotodontia > Potoroidae > Potorous > Potorous gilbertii. The sequence goes on along the minus strand of JAQQSK010013018.1, from coordinate 9,211 downwards.
CCAAGCTCAGAAATGAGCTAATTACTAAGCAGAAACCAAAATATCCACCAATCAGTAGCAATGTGTTCTATAGCTCCTCCTCTCTTTGTTTGATTTCTGTTATTACCACTGGGCTTTCCTGGGGGTCTTTGTGGGAATCCAACCTGTAGTCTAGCCACCATCAGATTGAGGATTTATTAAACTCTTGGCAGGGATCGATCATTCTGCCCTAATATAAGTAACCCAATTGATTAAACTACTAACTATAATCAATATGGAGCCCCTAGCCTCTTCCTTCAGCATTGAATTTTCCCACTGTTTGGGGTGGGGGGTGGAATGAGAGGGAGACAGTGAATATTCATGTGCAGAGGATTTCCTTATACCCTTATTACTTTATACCCATTATCACCACTGCTATTCAATATTTTACTAGAAATGTTAACTTTAGCAATGAAAAGAAAAATAAATTGAAGGAATTTGAATAGGCAATGAGGAAACAAACCATCATTCTTTGCAGATAATGTGATGGTATACTTAGAGAATCCTAGAGAATCAACTAAAATACACTTGAAACAATTAACAACTTAAGTAAAGTTGCAGGATATAAAATAAATGCACATAAATCATCAGCATTTCTATATAATAAGAATAAAGGCCAGCAGCAGGAGATAGAAAAATAAATACTATTTGAAATAATGTTAACAATATAAAATACTTGGGAGTCTACCTGCCAAAACAAACCCAAGAACTATATGAACACAATTACAAGACACTTTTCAAACAATTGGAAACATATTAATTGTTCATGGGTAGGCCAAGTTAATATAATAAAAATAACAGTTTTGCCTAAACCAATTTGCCTATTCAGTGCCATTCCAATCAAAATACAAAAAATTATTTTATGGAGCAAGAAAAAATAATAAAATTCATCTGAAAGAATAAAAGGTCAAAAATACAAAGGGAATTTATGAAAAAAATGCAAAAGAAGGGAACCTAGCCATATCAGATCTAAAACTATATATAAAGTAGCAATCATAAAAACTATTTGTTAATGACTAAGAAATAGAGTATTAGATCAATGGAATAAATCTAGATATACAAGACACAGTAGTAAATGACTATAGAAATCTATTATCTGATAAATCCAAAGACTCCAGCTTCCAGGATAAGAACACATTATTTGAGAGAAATTGATAGGAAAATAGTATGGCAATAAACATAGACCAACATCTTACACTCGAGAGCAAGATAATGTCAAAATGGGTACATGATTTAGACATAAAGGATGATATCATAAGATATAGGAGAACAAGGAATAGTTTACTATCAGATCTATGGAGAAGGGAACAATTTATGACAAACAAGAGATAGAGAACATTATGAAATGCATAATGTATAATTTTGATTACATTAAATTTAAAACGTTTTGCACAAGAAAAATTAATGCAACCAAGACGAGAAAGAAAGCAGAAAGCTGGGAAACAATTTTTACAGCCAATGTTTCTGATAAAGTCCTCATTTCTCAAATATATAGAGAACTGGGTCAAATTGATAAGAATATAAGCCATTCCCCAATTGATAAATGGTTACAGGGTATGAAAAGGCAGTTTTCAGAAGAACTTAAAGCTATCTATAGTCATATAAAAAAACACTCTAGATCACTACTGATTAGAGAAATGCAAATTAAAACAACTCTGAAGAACCATCTCATGCCTATCAGATTTGCTATGACAGAAAAGAAAAATGATAAATGTTGGAGATGTGGGAAAATTGGAACACATGCATTGTTGGTAGAGTTCTGAACTGATTCAACCATTCTGGAATTGTGCCCAAAGGGCTATAAAACTGTACGTGCTCTTTGATCCAGCAATACCACTACTAGGTTTGTATCCCAAAGAGATCATTAAGAAATGGAAAAGGACCCATATGTTCAAAAATATTTATAGCAACACTTTTTGTGGTAGCAAGGAATTGGAAAATAATGAAATGCTCATCAATTGAGGAATGGTTGAACAAGATGTGGCATATGAATGTTACAGAATACTATTGTGCTATAAGAAATGATGAGTAGGTGGCTCAGAAAAACCTGGAAAGACTTACATGAACTGATTGGTGCTGAGTGAAGTGAGCAGAATCAGGAGAATGTGTGTATGTGTCCATCCTTCATTGCTGAAGAAGGCCATGTCATCAAAAAAAATAATGACATGACTTTGTTTTGAGTGAAGGAGGACTATGCAGCTCACTTCTCCTCCAGAACCATCTGAATCCAGTGACCAGATATTCATCAGGATGACTGGAGATGACCCAGGATGAGGCAATTAGGGTTAAGTGACTTGCCCAAGGTCACACAGCTAGTAAGTGTCAAGTGTCTGAGATGAGATTTGAACTCAGGTCCTCCTGACTCCTGCACTGGTGCTCTATCCATTGTACCACCTAGCTGCCCCCAAGAGAATATTGTACACAGTAACAACAACATTGTGCTATGATGAACTTTGATAATCTTGGCTCTTCTCAGCAATGCAATGGTCTAAGACAGTTCCAAAAGACTCATGATGGAAAATGTATCTACATCCAGGCAAGAACTATGGGGTCTCAATGCAGATCAAAGCATACTCTTTTTGCTTATTTGTTTGATTTTGTTTTTTTCTTTTTATGGTTTTTCCCTTTTTTTCTGATTCTTCTTTTGCAACACAACTATTATGGAAATATGTTTAACACGACTGTATATGTTAAAAAAAAAAAAAGCAGTGCTCAGACTAGAAGAATCAATCACAGCATACGTTAATACAGTGGTTCAATCATGATTCCCTAACAATTTATGACTAGAGATATCATTGGCTGGAAATGATAGGTCTCATTAGAACATAACACAATTGTGTAATACTATAATTTGGGCATTTCAAATTTCATGTCTTCATCATTCATTGTCTGATCAAGCCACCAAGTGTGATCTTTCAAGAGGTTTCTTTCTTCAGTGCCAAAACTTTCGTTGCCTCTAGCCAAATTCTACTGCTGCTGCTGTGGTTGGAAACATTCTGATAGATGCTGCCCTTATAACCAGCTCCTGTACTCCTTCCACAACCTTTCAGTATTCACAAAGTCATTTACTAATTCAAAGGAAACACAAAAATAAAGGCGAATGCAACAAGGCCCCCGTTGTATACTTGCTTATTGGGAGAATTACAAAGGAGGAGAGAAAGCCCTTCCTTTATAACCTATTACCTGGAAAGCAGAAGCCAAGAGGGTGCCAGCTGGAAACTGCCTCCTCTTTTAAAAGGTCCCCTGAGTCCTCAGCTCTTCTCTCTCAGTAGCCAGTCTAGGAACTCTCAACAATGAGGCATACATGACTGGAAGCCAGCCTCTCAAGCTTTCACATTGTTAGCCAGAACTAGAGGGCAAGGCAGGGGGAGGGAGGAAAAATCAAGTGGAGTAGAGCACCATACTGTGAAACAAAGAGATGGAGAACCCTGAAAAGTTTTGGATTTATTTTCCCTATTAAAGAATAAAAAACAAGAATGAATCTAACATAGAGTGTCACATGAAGAAAATACTTGACACTCAAAACTTTAAGAATACAATTTGGCTCCTAAAATTTTATATTGTCACACTGTCTTATCTTTTGGCTATATTCTATTAACCTATACCTCAGATGTAACCATTTACATGTGCTTTATGGATTTCAGTTATCAGATACTTCTATTTATCTGTAACTCACTTGGTTTCAGGGAAACAATTTACATGCTAGTTATTTGACCTTTATTAACCCTATCATTGTTTAGACAAAACACACACACACATACACACACACACACAACACATACTCATATAAAATTTAGGGTTTATGGAAAAGAATAAACAAAAAAATCTGCCATATCTGTGGCTTGGAGATTAAATATCATCTTGGTCTATTGTTTCTATTTCATTGATATTCACCTAAAATAAGATTCATTCATAAACTCCTTTGGTCATCACTTTTCTAAGCCCAGAGTGTTCCTTTTTAAAATATTGTCTCTGCTTAATCTTTTGCACTAGCAAAGGAGGAAGGGTGGGAAAATCTGTATTCAAATCACTATTGTAACGCTCTCAACATAATTTTTCCTTTCTAAATATGCAACATTTTAAAAGGTCTCCAAGCAAAAGAGCAGGTATATTGTACTAAAATTCCTCCCTTTAAAAAAAAGAAAAGAAAAGATACAAACTAATCACTTGATTTTTTTTTAAATAGAAACTTCTGAATTCTGAATGGTACTTCATCCATTATACACTAAAATCTTTTCCCTCAGAAGTCTTTTTGTGACATGAACACACAGGAAGCCTTCTAGTTATTTTATTCTCATTGGGCTGTGTGTTCTTTTAGAGCAGCTCATGCCAGCTACAGTAGCAGTCCCATAAATACACAACATCTGTCCTCATTGGAAAAGAGGGAGGTTTTGTCAGAACTCTGCGGAGAAACGTATTTCTGGGTTCGGAAAATAAATCATGATTTAATAAGTGGGAGCAAGGCCTATGAAGAGAACCTCTCAGGTAGAATCCTATACTTGTAAACACAATTAATTTTCTAACCCCCTGAGGGAGCATTTCACCCAGGACAATCTGTACCCGTCTCAGAGGCATTTTCTGCCTTTCTTGTCTTCCCTGTTCATTATTTTGTTGCTCAAAACCAAACCTCTTTGAATTCAGACACTGAAGCTGAAAGGATGAGCTAAAGGAAATACCTAGTACAGAACCTGTGCTAGCAAAAGTCCTAAAACACCTGTGTCTTCAAACTATAGAGTGAAGAATAGTAGTGGTTGTGTGAATGGATATGTGTCTGTGTGTGTGCTTGTATGATGGTGTGCGTGTATGTATGAGCCCAAGGTCCCAACACTTTATTTGGGGGGTTAAATCACAGGAGAGAAGTCAGTATCCGTATCTCTGGCTCATCATCGAATGATTCCAACTCCTGCAACTCCTCCTCCTTCCCATCTCCTTCCCTCCCTTCCCCTTCCTCCTCCACCTCCTCCTCCTTCTCTCTTTCTCTCTCTCTCTCTCTCTCTCTCTCTCTCTCTCTCTCTCTCTCTCTCTCTCTCTCTCTCTCTCTCTCTCTCCATCTGTGTGTGTCTGTCTCTGTATGTCTCTGTCTCATCATTTCTGCATTTTGGCACTGATACCAAACCTTGCAGGTAAAAACTCAGACTAAGGACACTGACCCCACCTAGTGGTTACTCTTAGAATTCCTGCCTGCGGTCCAAGGGAGGGGACATGAATTCCAGCAGCCAGCCATAGAGTAGATAGAATCCCAAGGTGTTCTACTGCCAACCTACATGACAGCCAGAGAGCCTCAGTCCACAGTAATGGGTCTCTGACCCCTTGCGCCAAATAGTTAATAGTATTGGCCAAGTGTAAAGTCAAAAGGGAACTCCAGGGCTGATCTCCTTCATGCACAAATCTATTTCTTCCATCAGAACTTAGAGTGACCTGGTAGAGATGAGCTATCATCTGCGACAATCAGAAACTAGCAGGTGAGAGTTTGCAAGAGCACAATCAGGTATCTGATAAAGAATGAACACTGCCCAAATAAGATCTCAACACAAAGCACAGTAACCCTCTATACATGGGAGGCATTCAATAAATACTAAATGGACTGGAGTTTCTTATTATACTCAGTCACTTACTATACAGAACACGTTAGTTGTAACCAGTGAAAAAATGTATCTTATTACAAATCATCTAGCAAGGCTTAGAAATAACTTAATATACAAATCCGCCTTTTCTATAAAGTTATAATGTGGATTTTTGTCTGTACATTAAGCAGATACAAAAACTCTACATAAACGATCTCTTCAATTCATTTCAGCAAGTATTAATTGAATATTATTATGTAACTATAGTTGATAATGTCCTCAGATTATGCCATTTCACTATGTCAATGATGGGTATATGTCTTAATTGTCCTCTCCATTCACCAAAAAAAAGATATCATATCTGCAATTCTATGAAGTCCTAAATAATTAAACCCTAATTTTACACTTTTAGAGAATAATATACTAAACCTGGCTCATTACAGGACTAAAGAGAATTGGAATATGCCTTAAGCTAACTCTTATGACTGGTGCAAAGACGTATGATTAACAAGTGACTCCCAACTAATATGCAAAATATAATCACTATAGCAAATTAATTATATGTTGTTGTTTTTTTCAGAAATACTTAGTCTAATCCAAAACTAATAAAAAGAGAGATTTCTTATTCTAATTTTGGGAAATCTACAGTCAACTTTTATCTATTTGGTTTCTATAACTTAAAAGTAGTTTCCTTCATTATTTCATTTTTCACCATTCCAGGTCCTTTTGCCAATACATGGCCTCAGGAAGTAAAAAGACTCCTAGTGGTTTGGGAAGCAGTCCTTAATGGGAGAAAGTGGGGAGAAGCCATTTTTTTTTCTTTAACATATTGGTGATTGATTTCTTTTGTAATCCCAAGGGTTTTACTTTAATTATTTAAGAACATTATTCTTGGAAGGATTCCATAGGCTTCACCAGAAGTGCCTTCTTTGCCACTTGAAAGCAATCCAGACATCAATAACATAATAGTATTCTTTTTACTTATCAATCAAAAAAAATGATAGATTACATGAATACTACTATATTTCAGGGTTTTTTGCACTTGCAAGTGTGTTCTCTAATCCTCAGGCTTTCGTTATTTAAAAATCAACTAAAAAGTAAAATGATGCTTCACTGAGCTCACAATCACAATTTACCTACCCTTATCTTAACCTTTTTTATGATTCAATTATTCCTAATCAGATATAGGTGTATATATAACATATGTGTGTGTATGAAGTGTTTTTCAACCTACCAACTTTCCATCAATCCCCTTCAAACATCAATAGTCATGAAAAATTTGAGAGCAGTTATAGTCACATGACTTTTTCAAAGGTTTAATTTTTCTAGTTTTGTTCAGTCTAGTCTAATGCTAAACTAAAAGCAATAGTTTAATAAAATTCAATCTGAATTTTAATCTTCATTAGAAAAGTCCCACAAACAAATCAGTCCAGTAAGACAAGAATTACTAACTGGTGAAATATTTTCTTCTAAAGAAACTTTTCATCATACTTTTCAAAGGCCTATAAATACTGACATCACACTAATTGAGCAAAACTATAAACCAAGACATAATTCATGCTATAAATTCTTCAGGGTATTTAATTTTAAAGGTTGAACTCATGATGGACTATTTCTGAGACAAAGCATTCTTAATTGTGCTAATAGAAACATTTCCATAAATGTACCAAGTTAGTCAATAATGAGCTGCGATCTGCCTCCAACAGGCAGCTGGTGGAACAATGGACAGAGTACTAGACCTGGAGTCAGGAAAAGCTGAATTCAAATGTAACCCCAGACATTTGACCCTGTTTGACCCTGAACAAGTCACATAAAGTCCCTCTGTCTCAGTTTTCTCAGCGGTAACATGGGAATAACAACACCTATGTCACAGGGTTATTGTGTGGATTCAATGAGATAATATTTACAAAGTACTTAGTGCAATGCCCGGCATATAGTAGGCACTATGTAAATGCTTACTCCCTTTCCCTCAACAGTGGTGTGCATTTGGATACTTCAACAACAACAACAAAAATAAAGAAATGAGTATTACATTATGAACCATCAAATGCAGGAAATATTTTTCTCCTCTATCTACACTGATCATAGAAGTGTGCTCATAATATTGAATAATGGTATTTATCTTTTGAAGCGTTGTGGTTATATATGTGAAGTAACCATTTTAGCCAGGTGTTATTAACCTTTTTGTGTCATGAACCCTTTTAGCAATCTAGTGAAACCTATGAACCTCTTTTCAGAATAATTTTCTTTAAAATATAAAATAAAATATCTATGATTATAAAAGAAATCAATTATATTGAAATACAATTATCAACAATTTTTTAATTGCCAGATCCCAGGTTAAGAATCTCTGATTTAAACCATTGGCCCAGTGACAAACTATAAATTTATTTTCAATAGATCAGGCTCACTAAGTTCAAGGAGGCCTGTCACCAGGTTGGCTTCCAAGTGACAAATTCTTTGACCACAGCAACTTTGGAAGACTTTCTACTAAATCATACAGAGATTTCAATCTAAACTGTCCAGAGGAAACTTCCAACTCCCCCTGCCAAAACTATGGATCTTTAAAACAGTAAAGTATTGAAACCTAAAGGTTAACTTAAAGGGGATGAAACCTGTCTCAAGACTACCTGCAGACTTTTAGGTCCTTGGGTGTAGCCTTTACTTAGTGGAAGTTTTACGGAACAAATTCTTTTATTAAGAGGATTTGTTCTGTGAAGTTTGAGTTCAATCAATGGGTTGCATTTGAGGACCTAGAGGACCACATGTGACCTCAAGGTCACAGATTCCCCACCCCTAGAATATATTTTACTCTGGGTTCTCAATATATCATATATAACTCTATAGTCCTATGTAATTATATGTGTTCATTAATTTTTTTCATCGCAAAAACAGTAATTATGGTCAATTATGTGCCCCACTAGTATTGCATATTAAAACATATGTGGTGATATTTCAGGTATTTTTGTTGTTTTAGTATTTTTTTATTTTGATTAAGTAGCATTCAAGCTACCTCCTCTCAATGGAATACAGTAAATATGAATATTCAATTCATTTTTTTCTCTACCATCTATCAATTTATGCAGCTGAAGATTAATTTTCATTGTCCGTTGTATTTTTTTTTAGCCATTTTCCTCCATCACAGCAAGCTTCTAAAAATAAGGAGTGCCCCAACAAGACTGTAATTTCTATGATAGGGAATGAATCTCACAAAATTCAACTGAAATTACTTTTTTTATTTCTTTTACATTCCTATAACCAGAACCAAGAAGTACAATGTAGTATGGGTGAGGGCGTCTTTAGGGCACCATACACATTTACAACAGAAATAAATTGGAATCGTTGCAAGGAAATTGGGGTTTTTTTGCTTAGTCCTTTCAATAACGTAAACAGGGAAATGGAATCAAAGTAACCCCAGGAGCTTACGTCACAACTGTCACCTACCTTTACATCAGTGCGTGTGGACAAAGAACTCATAAATTCATAAATGTAAAACAATTCTAACACCAAGATATTACTTATATAAGCTATGAAATATAGCCTTGCAGGTGACAAGATTAGAGAATCCTCAGCATTGCTCATGGAGTAAAGGGCATTTTGGAGAATTTGAGTTGCTTTCATTTTTTTTT
>JAQQSK010013017.1:0-11642 GCA_028658325.1 Potorous gilbertii | reverse complement strand
GGGGAGAAAATTTTGGAACCCAAAATCTTGTGAAAATGAATGTAAAAAGTTAAATAAATTTATGAGAAAAAAAAGAAAGGAAAAATGGTGCCAATGTTCTTGAGATTTGGTTCAGATTAAATTCCATTTATTAAGTCCCTACTATGTGCCAGGTACTGTGCCAAATGCTGGGGATACATAAAAAGGCAAAAGACAGTCCCTGCCCTCAACAAGCTTACTGTCTATTGGGGAGCCAACAAGCAAACAAATATGTACAACTGATAACTTAATTAGGAACCAATTGGAACAATTGACAGAACTTGCTTTTTTTATATGTTCTTATAATACTGTCTCTTTCCAGTATGTGAACAGCTTGTCCAATTTTTCTGTTGTGTAGTTTACAACTCAGAATGTCTTCAAACATATTTTGCTTGCTTTATATATTGAAATGCTTTATATTAATACTTTTTCTTTAAATTATTCTTTTCAGAATATATATGTAGAGCCTATTTCAGATTGCATGCCATCTTGTGGAGAAAGGAGGAGAAAATTTAAGATATGGGAGTGAATGTTGAAAACTAAAAATAAATAAATTTAAAAATAAATTACCTCTTCCTTAAATACATATATGCATGTAAAACGTATCTATCCATTCACCCATACATCCTTCTCCACTTCCATCTCCATCTACTTCTCCATCTCTATCTCCAGCTCCAGCTCCATCTCTATCTTCATGGCAGCATGGATAATGAATAGATTCCCAAACAAAAAATCAGGAAGTCCTGGGTTCAAGTCCCACATTTCAAACATACTGATTGTGGGACCTTGAGGAAACTTACTAAACCTCTAAGCCTCAGTTTCCTCATATGTGAAATGGGGGAAAATAAAATACCTATCTCAGAGTTGTTGTGCGGATCAAATGAGATTACATATACACATATTTATAATATGTATATAGTATATAATATGTAATACTCAGATATATAATATATGTACACACATTTATGCATATATTCATATATGAGATAACATGTATATGTATATATGTAGTACTTACAATATTTAAGTATTACATAAATGATAGTTTGATGACGATGTTAAAAGCAAAATAACTTTTCCTGTCTTCCTTATGTGATTTAACCTATATTTTTAATGGAAACTAAATTAGGAAACAAATGGAACAATTCCAACTAATTTCTTTATAAGTTCTTATATTGTTCAGGCTGTCTCTATGTTTTTAAAATATTTAATATTTTATTTTTCCCAATGACATTTTTCCAATAAAGATCATTTTAAATATTATTTTAAAAAATTCTTTTTTTTCCTTCCTCCCTCATTGAGAAAGCAAGCAATTTGATATAGCTTATGCATGTGGAGTCATGCAAAACATACTTGCATATTTTTATAGTGTGAGAGGAAATAAAGACACCTCCCCTATAAAAGAAACAAAGAAAAATAAAGTGAAAAAGACACAGCAGTGTACTTTGATCTTTTATCAGACTCAGTTCTTTCTCTGGAGTTGGATAGCATTTTTCATCATATGTCTTTCAGAATTGTCTTGCATCATTGCATTGCTGAGAACAACTGAGTCATTCACAACTGATCATTGTACAATATTGCTGTTACTGCATATCATGTTCTCCTGGTTCTTCTCACTTAACTTTGTATCAGTTTGTGCATCATTTTTTCCAGGTTTTTCTGAGAGCCCACTGCATGTGCCATTGTGCATATTGTGTCATTTATTATGGCACAATAGTATCCCATCAAAATTATACAACACAATTTGTTTAACTTTTCCCCAACTGATTGGATTCCTCTCAATTTCCAACTCCTTGCCACCACCAAAAGAGTTGCTATAAACTTTTGTACATATAGGTCCTCCTCCATTTTGTTCCTCATCTCTTTGGGATGCAGACCTAGTAGTGACACTTCTGTGGCAAAAGGTATATAACTGGCCTAATAATGAGAAAGTTCTTAGGCATAAGTATCATCTTACCACATAGGAATGTAAACAGTTTAACTGTATTGAATATTTTATGATTTGTCTTTCTTGCTAACCTTTTTTGTGCTTCTTTTGAGTCATATTTGAAAGTCAAATTATCTATGTAGCTCCATTCTTTTCATCAAGGGTGCATGAAAGTCATCTATTTCATTGAATATCCATTATTTACCTTGAAGGATTATGTTGTGTAGGCAGTTCTTGGTTGTAATTCTAGTTCCACTGCCCTCTGGAATATCATATTCCAAGCCTCAGATGCTTTACTAAAGAAACTTCTAAATCTTATTTTATCTTGATTTTAGCTCCACAATATCTGAATTGTTTTTTTCTGGCTGCTTGCAATATTTTCTCCTTGACCTGGGAGCTTTGGAATTTGGAAGCACATGAGAATACTGAAGAAATTAAAACTTTAAATTCCTTCTTTATAAAAGCATGGCTTTTCTTTTCAGGTGCAGGGGCACTACCCAAGCTTCAGGCGTTTCTTGCTGCTTCCTTGTAGGTAGTTCTGAGAATCTGTAAGCTTTCAGATCTTCCAAGGTGTTAAGATCTAAGGAGAAGTTTGTTTACTACTCTCCTGGTAAGTGCTGTAGTCTGTGAGGAGCCAAAAGCACTCTTTTATGCCCTGGGACTGTTACCTGGATATCCACTCTTCTGGAGCTGCAAATTCTGGTGTGCTAGTGCTCCTCTTTACTCTGGGACTATGACTTGGATCCTGTATGGGCAATATGAAAGAATTCTGCATGTAGTGCTAACAAGGGGACTCCTGTAATCTCCTTCTGACCTTTCCTCTGACCTCCTTATCTAAGTCTGTGGGCTGAGAGTTACAGAAGCAGCCTTTGCCACCACTGATTCAGTTACTCCTAAGTCCTGATGTTTATTGTGATTCACCCTGAGGTGAACTGAACTCCATGCTCATTCCCATAGACCTTTACTACAGATGTTTTAAGTTGTTATGGACTGGAAAGTTGCTTCTTCCCAGCTTTTTGTGGGTTCTACAACTTTTGTGCATTCTATTGATGTGTATTGGTAAAGGGAATTTCCTACCCAGATACCTCTGCATACTGATATAATCCCAGATCCATCCCAATATGTAATATATGCATGTGTTTATATACATATATACATACATACACACATATACATAAACATACTATATACAAATATTTAAATAGGTGACATATTTATGTCTTTCTATATATTATCTTGATTTCTGAATGTACTCTATTTATCAAGCCATTCATTAGAACAATATATGAAAGACAAAAAGAAAAAAAAATTCTACAAAACTAACCAACATATTAATTGTCTTATAGGATAGGTGGTGTTCAAACTTTGTAGTCTTTCATCTTTGCAGAGAAAGGGGAATAGATAATTTTCTCATATATTTCTGGAACCAGATTTGGTCATTGTAATTATAATTTTGCTAGATTTTCATTGTCTTTAGCATTCATGAGAAGCAGAAGTACACTCACAGGAGGAAAAACAAAATCTTAGCTAATATCCAGAATCAACAGTCTACTCAATTTTTCAACTATGATTTCTTACTTCCCATTTTATAAATACTAATCTATCAAGTAGCATTATGAATTGTCTTTTGTATGCCAAAAACTCTTCTCAAAATACAAAGACAAATATGAAGTAGCCTCTACTTTCACAAAGCTTTTTGCATTGAAGGGGAAACCATGGACATGCACAGGTATATGAAAACAGATAAAAGGTAATTTGGGACGGAAGGATGCATTAGAAGCTGGAGGATCACAAAAGGTTTCCTGTAAAATGTGGTACTAGAGCTATGCCTTAGAAGATAACTCAGTATCCCAAGAGTTGGAACAAGAGAGGGAATGCATTCTAGGCTTAGAGAATGGCCAGTATACTGAATGGAGGTGGAAAATTAAGTACCATTTGAGCAACACTAAGAAAGTCAAATGATTTAGACTTTAAAACAGAAATTCTCAATCCGGGATCCTTTAATTAAAAAAAAATGTACATGGTGTATATGTGTATTCACACACACACACACTTATATAGTTTGATAATTGTACTTAAATGTAATTGATTTCCTTTGTAACCTAATGCATTTATTCTTGTGTTTAAAAATTATTCTGAGGGGAATTCAGATTTCCAGTGGGGTTCATGACACCAAAGGATTGAGAACACATGATCTATAGCCATGCAACCCTTGAAGTCATACTAGGCAACCACCCATGTAGCATTTCTTTATGAAGAGAAAGAACTATTAGGAGGTGGAGCCAAGATGGCATAGAGAAACCAGGAAATTGCCTGAGTGCTACCCAGTTTCCCTCAAAATCAATGTTAAATCAAACCTCTACATGGATTCTGGAGCAATAGAAACCACAAAAAGATGGAGTGAAACAATTTTCCAGCTTAGGATAACTTAGAAGGATTTAAGGAAAGATGTCTCACTTGGGGAAAAGGGAAATGCAGCCCAGCTCAGACTGTCAGGGCAAGCTAGCAGGAGAATCTTAGCCACAGCACAGAACAGCAACTGAGTCCCTGTGGTCCTGACTTAGAAGGTCAGTGGTACAGCTGTGAGGTCTCCAGTCCCAGCACAGAAGGCAAATTTCTAGCCATGGAACCTCAGCACAACAGGCACAACTAGCCTGGGCCACCTCAGAGTAGTGGGCAAGCTGTCAGCACTAGGGCCCCTGCATGGAAAGCCAGTGACCAGACCCATGTCCCCCAACACAAGAAGATTGGGAGAGTGCCTTCTGTGCCCCAGAAGCAGAGCTCAACTTTTAAAAAATGAACAACAGCAAAAAACAAAAAAGAGCTCTGACCATATAAAGTGACTATGGTGACAGAGAAGACTGAAACACAAACTCATAAGAAGACAGTAATCTAAAAATGTCTACATGTGAAGCCTCAACTGAAAATATGAATTGGTCTTAAGCCCAAAAGGCCCTCTTGAAAGAGCTCAAAAAGGATTTTAAAAATCAAGGAAGAGAGGCTGAAGAAGAAAATGGGAAAAGAAATGAGAGTTATGAAGGGGAATTATGAAAAAAGAATCAACAGCTTAGAAAAGGAAGCACAAAAATTGACTGAAGAAAACAACTGCTTAGAAATAGAACTGGCCAAATTGAAAAAAAAATCCACTGAAGAAGATAATATCAAGAATATCAAGGAAATTATTGAAAAATGTTGAAAATATCAAGACTATCAAGGAAATTATTGAAAAAAAATGCAAAGGAAAGTGACCTAGCCTTTCCAGACTTAAAACTACATTTAAAGTAGCAATCATCAAAACTAAGAAATAGATTGATAGATCAGTGGAATAAGTGAGGTATGTAAGACACAATAGTCCATGACTTTAGTAATGTATTGTTTCATAAATTCCAAAACTCCACCTTCTGGGATAAGTACCCACTATTTAACAAAAACTATTGGGAAAACCAAAAAATAGTACAGCAGAAACTAGGCATAGATGAACATCACACTGTATACCAAGATAAGATCAAAATGTTTACAAGATGTAGACATAAAGGGTGATACCATAAGCAAATTAGGAGAGCAAAGATTAGTTTACCTCTTACATCTGTTCAGGACCAAATGAATTAGAGATTACTATAAAATGCAAAATGGGTAATTTTGATTACATTAAATACCCAAACAGACCCGATGCAACCAAGATTAGAAGGGAAGCCGAAAGCTAGAAAACAATTTTTACAACCAGTGTTTCTGATAAAGGCCTCATTTTCCAAATATATAGAAAAATGAATCAAATTTATAAGAATACAAGTCATTCTTCAATTGATAAAAGATCAAAGAATATGAAAAGGCAGTTTTCAGATAAAGAAATTAAAATTATTTATAGTCATATGAAAAAATACTCTAAATCACTATTGATTAGAGAAATTCAAATTAAAACTACTCTGAGGTACCACATCACACCTGTCAGATTGACTAACATGACAAAACAGGAAAATGATAAATGCTGAAAAGATGTGGGAAAATTGGAACACTACTGCATTTTTGGTGGAGTTGTGAATTGATCCAACCATTCTGGAGGACAATTTGGAACTATGTTCAAAGGGCAATCAAGGGAGCATACCCTTTGATTAAGCAGTAACACTGTTAGGTCATTATGCCAAAGAGATCATAAAAAAGGGAAAAGAATGCACATGTATAAAAATATTCATAGTTACTCTTTCTGTGGTGGCAAACAATTGGAAATTGAAGGGATACCTATCAACTGGGGAATGACTGAATAAGTCGTGGCGTATGAATATAATGGAATACTATTATGTTATAGAGGTGATGAGCAGCAGAATGTCAGAAAAACCTGGACTTACATGAACTTATGCTGAGTAAAGTGAGCAGAACCAGGAGAACATTATACACAGTGACATCCACAATGTGTGATGACTAACTTTGATAGACTTAACTTTTCTCAGCAATGCAAGGATCTAAGACAGTTCCAAAGGACTCATGGTGGGAAATGCTTTCCACATCCAGAAAAAAAGAGTTATGGAGTCGGAATACAGATTAAAGCACATTATTTTCACTTTTCTCTCTCATGGCTTTTCGCTTTTGTTCAACTTCTTTCACAACATGACCAATGTGGAAATATGTTTAACAGGATTGTACATGTATAGTACATATCAGATTGTTTTCTGTCTTGGTGAGGAGGTGGGGAAGGAGAGAAGGAAGGAAAATTCGGAACACAATGTTTTATAAAAATGAATGTTGAAAATTATCTTCATATGCTATTGGAAAAATTGAATATTATTAAGTGCAAAAAAGGAGGATAAACTTTAAAAAATATATACTAAATTAATAGTAGCATGGCTTACATTTGTATAGAACTTTCAAAACATGGTTCTCAAAATGAATCTGGGAAGTGGTAGTGCAAACCTAATTATTTCCTCTTTGTAACTGAAGAAACTCAGACTCACAGAGATGGAGTGGCTTGGTCATATTAGGACCTAACATGGAACTCAGATTTACTATGAGATTCTAGGGTAGTCCATTAGGGGACTTATTTGTTGGTGGAATTGTGAACTAATCCAACCATTCTGGAGAGCAATTAGAAACTATGCCCAAAGGGTTATAAAACTGTACATAACCTTTGACCCAACTATACCACTTCCACTTCTAGGTCTGTATATCAAAGACATCATACAAAAGGGGAAAGGACCCACATGTGCAAAAATATTTTAGTAGCTCTTTTTGTGGTGGCAATGAATTGGAAATTGAGGGGATCCTCCTCAGTTGTGAAATGGCTAAACAAGTTGTGGTATATGAATATAATGGAAAACTATTGCAATATAAGAAATAATTAGCAGGCATACTTCAGAAAAACCTAGAAAGACTTATATGAACTGATGCTGAGTAAAGTGAGCTGAATCAGGAAAACATTATAGCAACGACAACTTTGGTTTTCCAAATGCACAGGTCTGACCATCTCACCCCACCTCCCACTCAATAAATTCCAGTAGCACCCCATTCATAATCAAATAGAAAATGCTCTGTTTGGCATTCAAAGCCCTTTATAAGCTAATATCCTCCTACCTTTATAGTCTTCTTCTACCTCATGCTCTGCCCACCCCCCTCCTCCCAAACGTAGCTGATTCAGTGATGTTGGCCTGTTGGCTGTGACTCCTCTCAGATCTGGGCATTTTCTCTGACTGTCCCCCTTATCTGGGATGCTCTCCTTCCTCAGTTCTGCCTAATGACTTCCTTGGCTTCCTTTAAGTCCCAAGTGAAAACCCATCTTTTATTGAAAGCCTTTACCAATCTCTCTCAGTTCTAGTGCCTTCCCTTTCTTAATTATCTTGCTTTATCATTTACATAGCTTGCTTTATATTTATTTGTTTGTATGTTTCCTCCCTCTTCAGATTGTAAGCTTTATGAGGGTAAGGACTATCTTTTACCTCTGTATTCCCAGTGTTTAGCATAGTGTCTGGCATATAATAGATGCTTAATAAATCTTTATGGCTTGAGTAATTGGTTCCTGACATATAATCAAGATCCTTAGCACAGACCTACACAACTTGGTAGTAGGTATGGCTCAAGATTAAAATAGTCTAAACTTTTCAGGCCACAGATAGGTTTTTAGTGGCTTACTTTCCAAGTAAAGATATAATTGATGTTTAAACTATTTTGCAAATCAACCATATTTTAAAAAGTGAAATTTCAATTAATATCAATTAATTACACATTACTTAATATTTTTATTTATCATGAAATCACATTAATGTTAAAAAATTACTTTGCTTAGCAGTAAAAGTTTTGATACATTTTTATGTTTTCTTACTGGTTACATTTACTAACAACTGAAAACACAATGAGAAGATATGACTCTCACTCCTGTCAGACTAGAGACAGAGTGACAGTTGATTACCACAGGTCATGTGACAAATAGGAGAGAGTGTATAGTAGCAACCCACCTGCCAAGTTACATGAGAGGCACAGTAGGGACTCGTGGAAGGCAAGGTAAGCAAGACACAGATAAAGCATTCTTTTATCTCTATCTTTTTTGTGGACTGCCCCAAATCCTTTAGCAGGCCACAAGCAGCATGCAGGCCTGATGTAGTATATTAGGCTCTTTAATTTTTATGTACATACTTATTTTGTATAGTGCCAATAATTATTGTGAGGGTGTATTGCATTCTATACATTTAAGTTTTTTGTTTTTTTAAAATTATAATGGCACCCACCCCCATCACTTATCTTACCTAGATACGGAAACTGTAGACCTGTGGTTGACAAATAGTGATGGGAATTCGTAGAGGGTATAATTTATGCACTTTTGTTTTATCTAATATGATACATTTTTTCCTATGTGCCTTATCCCAATATAGAATGAAAATTCAATAAGATCAGGGACCTACTTACCAAAGTGTTCAGGGAGTAGGAGTCAACATGTTTGGTGAGTATCAGAATAGTTCCTTATATATGGAAACATGTAGAGATTATGATTTGAATCATGGAAGACACACAGTGTGTTTCCTAGGTGGGTTCTGAAAAGATATTCATGTTTGCCGTTATTTCTCTGTTACCTCAGCCCTAGCAATAGGTGGGAAATTGATTAGTCCCCTCTCCAGAAATCAGCATATCATAGCAAGTATAGAACTGACCTCAGTGGCAGGAAGGCCTAAGTTTAACTCCCCCTGACTCTGACATCTAATAGGTATGTCAGTGCCCCAGTCAACTCTCTAAGTCTACAGGCTTTAGAAGAGTTGCTGACCCGTACTGGGTGAAGGACTTCTATAGACTGATGAAGTCATTGTTCTATATAAATACAACAAAACAAAACAAAATGATCCAATGATCCAAAGATCTGTAACAGAAACCTCAAAGGTTAGGGGTTATTGAGAAAAGAAAAGGGTGGCAGCAAGACATAGAATAGGCCAAGGTTTACTCACAACATTGCATTTTCACTCATTAATACAAAATTGATGTTGCTTCTTTACGGTGGAATCCATTTCAGGTAAGGAATGTGCAGTTACTACCACTGCCTTGGTAAACCCAACTATTGACTGGAGCTATTGTTTTTAGAGGTGGCCTTATTTTTATTTATTTTTAATTTAATTTATTTTTAGTTTTCAACATTCACCTCCATAAGGTTTTCCACCTTTCACCTTTCCACATTTTCTCCCTCATCTCTTCCCTTCCCCCACCCCAAGACAGTGTGCAAACTGCAATAGTCTCAATATGTACATTGGTACCAAACCCATTTTCACATCAGATATGTACATAAGAACTGGAACCAATGAAAGAAACCACAAAAAGAAGAAATACACCAAAAAACAAAGAGAGAAAGTAAATACTATGTTTCAATTTGCATTCAGATTCCATAGCTTTTTTCTGGATGTGGATGGCATTTTCCATCATGAATCCTTTGGAGTTGTTTTAGATCTTTGCATTATTAAGAAGAGATGAATCTATCAAAGTTAGTCATCCTATAATATGTCCATTGCTGTATATGATGTTCTACTGGTTCTGCTGACCTTACTCAACATCAATTCATATAAGTCTTTGTAGGTTTTTCTGAAGTCTGCATGCTAATTATTTCTTATAGCACAATTGTATTCCATTACATTCATATACCACAACTTGTTCAGTCATTTTCCAATTGAGAAGCATCCCCTCAATTTCTAATTCATTGCTACCACAATAAGAGCTGCTATAAATATTTTTGTACAAGTGGGTCCTTTTCTCATTTGTATGATATCTTTAGAATACAGACCTAGAAGTGGTAAAGATGAGTCAAAGTGTATGAACAGTGTATAACCCTTTGGGAATAGTTCCACATTGCTCTCCAGAATGGTTAGATCAGTTCACAATTCCAACAACAATGTATTAGTGTTCCAATTTTCCCACGTCTTCTCTTGCATTTATTATTTTTCTGTTTTGTCAGGTTAGCCTATCTGATGTATGGGATGTGGTATCTCAGAGTTGTTTTAATTTGCATTTCTCTAATCAATAGTGATTGAGATGTCTATAGGCACTCTTAATTTCTTCATCTGAAAACTGCCTATTCACATCATTGACCATTTATTAATTGAGGGATGACTTTCATTCCAATAATTTGATTCAGTGTTCTATATGTTTTAGAAATGAATCCTTTAGCAGGGACATTGGTTGTAAAAATTTGTTTCCTGGCTTTCTGTTTCCCTGCTAGTCTTCATTACATTGGCCTTATTTGTGCCAACCCTTTTTAATTTAATGTAATCAAAATTATTCCTTTTGCATTTCACAATGTTCTCTATTTCTTGTTTGGTCATAAATTCTTCCATTCTCCCTAAATCTGACCAGTTAACTATTCCTTGCTTTTCTAGTTTGTTTATAGTATCAGCCTTTATATCTAAATCATGTACCCATTTTGAGTTTATTTTGGTACACATTGTAAGATGGTCTATGCCTAGTTTCTGCCATACCATTTTTCCAATTTTCCCAATAGTTTTTGTCAAATAATATGTTCTTACCCCAGAAGCTGGAGTCTTTGGGTTTGTCGAACAGTAGATTATTTTTTTTTAATTTTATTTATTTTCAGTGTTCTGTAATCACTACCATGTAACTTAGATTTTTTTTCCCTCCCTCCCCTTCCTTTCCCTCTCCCTCCCCAAGATGACATACAATTTTATATAGGTTCTACACATACATTACTATTAAATACATTTTCACCATAGTCATTCTGCAGAGAAGAATTAAAATCAGTGGGAGAAATCATATAACAAACCAAAACATAATACAAAAGAAAATGATCTGCTACATTCTGCAATTGAATTCCATCGTTACTTCTCTGGATGTGGAAAGCATTTTGCTTTAAAAGACCACTGGGAATTTTTTAAGCCCTTGCATTGTAATGAAGTTCTAAGTCTACCAGAAAAAATCCTTGCACACTGTGGTTGTACAAAGGTCTCCTGGTTCTGCTCCTTTCACTCAGCATCAGTTCATATAAGTCTTTCCAGGCCTCTCTGAAGTCTTCCTGTTCATCATTTCTTTTTTTTTTTTTTTTCTTTTTAAATACATTTATTTAACTTTTTACATTCATTTTCACAAGATTTTGGGTTCCAAAATTTTCTCCCCATTTGTCCCCTCCCCCCTCCCCAATACACTGGACATTCTAATTACCCATATCACCAATCTGCCCTCTCTTCTATCATCCCTCCCTTCCCTTACCCCATCTTCTCTTTTGTCC
>JAQQSK010013016.1:0-11642 GCA_028658325.1 Potorous gilbertii | reverse complement strand
CAAATGGGGAGAAAATTTTGGAACCCAAAATCTTGTGAAAATGAATGTAAAAAGTTAAATAAATTTATTTAAAAGAAAAAAAAATAATGCTGTGATGTTTGCATCTTAAAGGAACCAAACTTAAGAGGACCCTCATAGGCCAGGTAATGTGCCCACCCCTGAACATGGGGCCCTTCTGTCCCATCACTGCAGAGGGGTTGAGCAGCTTGATGACTTTTAGTGATAGAGAGCTCACTACCTCTCAATCCAACTCAGCAAATCATGAAGAATTCTCCAGTCAGATGTTAGGGGAGATCCAAAGTTTTACCACAAAATAAAGTCCCTACTCTTGAGGAACTCAGTCTAGTTGGGGTAGAAGATACAGACACAGATGTATGCGTATGTGTATGTGTATGTGTATATCCATCCATTCATAACCATCCATCCATCCATCCATCCATCCGTCCATTCATCCATCCATCTATCCATTGATCTATCCATCTGTCTAGTTATCTCTCTCTCTCTCTCTCTGTCTCTCATCTATCCATCTATCTTCTATCTATCTACAAAGAAGTGGTACGTAAATCAGAGAATTTTTTTTAAAAGTTCTGTGTCATCAGGATGTGAAGGCCATTATGGATTGAGTTGAACAAGGTTTAGGAGGGTTTCCTGGGGGAGGTGGCATTTCATTGAACTTTAAAACATGGGGAATTGGAGTTGATTTCATGAGATGGGAGACGCTGGCCCAGGACTGCCCAGCATGATGTGTCTGCATCAAAGAAGGTGCTGTGCTCTACGAGTGGCTCAACAGAAATGTGAGATGTGCAGATGCAGAGTCATCTCCACACCAGATGCTCATTTGTGGCCAGCCTGTGGTAGAGCCTTGCGGCTCGAATAGACCTGATGAGTCCCAGTTGGGTGTACTGTATCTCGAACCCAATGCAGGGCTGTCATTTTGGTCCTCTTCAGGAATGGAAGACAACAACCAAAACTTGAGGTGAAATTCGACAAGGGGGTGAGAGAGGAATGTGACCCAGGCACAGGAACCAGCGTAAGCCAAAGCAATTCCACTTCATTTCAGTGGCTCCTTATTTTTTCTTATTCTACGCATTTCTTTTAAAATAGTTTTTATTGATGTTTTGTTTTTATATCAACTAACTTCTCCTCTGTATCCCTTCCCATCAAGCTCTCCTATCAAACAACAAAACTTGCAAAAGAAAAAAGAGGAGGAAGAGAAAGGGAATCAGTAAGTCTCTTCCATTTCATCTGTTGTTTACCTAAATCTAAAGTGTGTCACAAACCCATGGATACCTTGGCCCCCATTGCAAAGGCATGTGGAGAGGGGTCTTTGTATCTCTTTTTTACGGGGCCAGATTTATTCTTTGTAATATTTTAATTTTAATTTTCTATTTTAACAAGTATGTATTAATGACTACCATGTGCAGCTTGGGGAAACAAGGATAAAATCTGACCTCAGAAAGATTCTGCTTGGAAATAATGAGGATACACGAAGCCCTGGGTCAGGGTCTCCCATCTGGAGGCCTGCTCTTGGGAATGACCCCTGGTGGGCCAGTGGGAAGAGCTTCCTTTCTCAGTCCACATGGAAAAGTACATGGAACTTTTGTGCCCAGGGTCTTGCTGGCTCATCCAGTTGAACTTATCAGAGGAATTACATTGATTGAACTTCTTTTACACATGGCTAAGTAGGTGGTAAAGTAGATAGAACACCACCTGGAGTCAGAAAGACCAGAGTTCAAACTCCAACTTCAGACACTAGCTGTGGGATCCTGGGCAAGTCACTTCACCCCTTTTGCCTCAGTTTCCTCATCTGTAAAATGAACCGGAGAAGGAAATGGCAAACCATTCTAGTGTCTCTGCCAAGAAAACCCCTTCTGGGGTCATGAAGAGTCAGAAAAGACTGAAACAACTGATCAACAGCAAAATGACAAAATAAAAACCAAATCAGTAAGTGAGGGGGTGGGTAGGAGTGGAATGGCAAGTATCTGAAAGAGTGACTGAATGAACGGATGAATGGGAGTCAGTTTTGAGCTCAGGCACCTGGAATCCTTTCCTTTCCTGTCCCTCACCTTCTGGCTATGTCCCCCTCCCCCCACCCCCTGTGGGCCGTTTTCTCCCATAGAGAGCAAGCCCTGGGGGCAGATCTCTTTTTGCTTCTATGCTATTTGTATCCCCAGGATTAGTGGGCATGTTGCTTGGCACATGGTAAGTGCTTCAGAAACGCATCACCATTTACTGGTTTTAATAGATCAACCAGTGCCAGGATGAAGAGGGAAAGGTCACTGTTAATGCATCTGAGGCACGGTTCGAACTCAGGTCTCTCTGATTCCCACATGCACCAGACACAGCTCCCCGAACCAGGGAGTCAGAGAAAGACAAAACTTGGTTTCTGCCTTCAGGGCCGTTCCAGTGGCCTCGGGGCAGCAGCGCTGTGGGGACCCTGAGCAGTCTCACCTGACCATTCATGGACAGAGAGCTCTGTGATGCAAGGCGAGACAGGAGCGTTGCCTTCTCGAGCCCTCTCCCCCCCAAGGGGCACTTCAAAGGGAGCTCACACAAGGGGTATTTTAATAAAGATGGTTGTGTTTAGAGGAAATAGTTGTACAATCCCTGATCAACTCCCCAGAGTCTGCAGGGAGACCTTCCTGCCTCCTCCAGCCTCGAACTGTCTCTGCCGAGGGAACTGAGTTCATTTAATATAACAAGCATTTATTGGGCACTTACTGTGTATCTTTTATTGTGCTGAGGAGAAAAAAAAATCAGAAGTCGAGCCAACCCCCACTTAAAAGGCTTATGTTTTGTCTGTGTGGAGGCACGGGAGTGGGGTGTACAACGTGAACCCAGAGATCGATGCAAGGTAATTCGTGGAGGGAGAGTACTAAGAGGGAATAGGAGGGTAGGGGTTAGGAAGGCTCCTTGCAGAAGGTGTGGCAGGGCTGAGTCTTGAAGGGACTCTGGGAGAGGTGTAAGTTGTACATCCTGGACATGGGGACTGGCCTGCTCAGAGGCATCATTCCTGGACGTGGCTCGTCACATATGGAACAGAGAGTGGAAGCCTGAGCAAAATGGGGAACTAAATATGCAAAGGAAATCCAAGCCAGTGGTGAAGGGCACTCAAGGTCAAACAGAGGGGCTTGCATCTTATTCTGGTGGCCATCTGGAGCCACTGAAAGCTCTTGAGCTGGGGAGTGACATGGTCAGATTTCTTTTGGATGATTAAGGACAGACAAGGAGATGGCACTGGTAACAATCGTGGATTCTTTGAGATAAGGACAGAGGTGAACAGGATGATAAGGTCTTGAGCTCTCTGACTGTGCTGGTAAATGCTTGACAGCTGACACGTTCCAACTTTTGGATGGTCTTTCCATCTGTCCTCTGCCCCAGTCACAGTCTTGTTCTCTGTTCTGGGTTCCATGGTTGAAGAACATTGTGTGTGCAGAGGAGGCCCACCTGCATGGGAAAGAGCCAGGAATCCTTGTTATCTGGCTCTGATTGAAGGAATTGGGTATATTTAGCCTGAAGAGGATGTCTGCCATGTTTGGAACACTCTCTCTCTCCTCATGTCCACCTTTAAGGATCCCTGACTTCCTCAGTTCAAATGTCAAAGTCCTCTCCATCTTCCTTCCCCTCAGCACCTTCCCTCTGGAAGTCTCTCTTTGTGAATCCATTTGGAGTTTTCTTGGCAAAGATATTAGAGTTTCCCTCTCCAACTCATTTTATAGATGAGGAAACTGAGGCAAAGGGGGTTAAGTGACTTGCCCATGGTCACACAATTAGTAAGTGTTTGAGGCTAGATTTGAACTCCGGAAGATGAGTCTTCCTGACTCCCGACCCAGAGCTCAATACATTGTGCCACCTAGCTGCCCTTGTTAGGTATTCAGTAGGTGCTAAATCTTTTCAGTCTAGGGTGATTTGTGTAGTCTCTACTGTTTATTTGCATAACCTACATCAATCCCTGGGCTTCTTTAGGATAACCCTCTGTAATTTCTAGTGGTGATGACCTTTGACCTGGTGCTGATATTATGATGATTAATAACTATAGGCAGCAAATGAAGGGAGGCTTGGTGAGTTGGTGGCCATCTAGACCCAACCAGAGATGAAAGGCATCTCTGCTGTAACATTCCCAAGAGGGTGGTCCAGCCTTTGCTTGGTGGCCCCCAAGCCACATGACTCCCTCCCAAGGCAACCCTTCCTCCCCCGGGGCACCTTTCTGACCTCCTGCCTAAACTGAGGTCCTTGGAGCCTCTTCCCATCACCTCTGCTTCCTTCCTCTTTCGATTCCACTGAGTTTGCAGTCTGCTCAAACCTCCCAGTCTTTCCCAGAATGACTGTTGTCACCTCATGCCTGCCTCTTTGATTTCATATGCGTGGAGTTGAGCTGTTTGCAACCACAGGAATGACTTGACCTTTATCCTGCTAGCACTGTCTCATTCCTCTCAGTCTAGTGCTTTGGCCTGTCTCGTGGCCCTGGACTAGTGTTCTCTGACAACTGGAGGTCCTCAGCAAAGCCTCAGCTTTGCTTCTCTGTAAAATGGGGCCGACCTCTCAGAGTTGCTTTGAAGACTTTAATCTTATGAAACACAAGACACATTTCTACTTTTCCTATATTCCATCCAGCTCACTTGAAATTCTTGGAATACTCTTCCTCCCACAGATCCCACACCACCTCCTATAGGAAGCCTTCCCTGATTCCCAGGGGACTTGGGAATTCCCAACCTCTCGAAGCTTCCTCCTTGTGTCAGGAGGCAGGCAGCAAGTTTAATTGTGACTTGTGGTTAATCAGAGTTCCTAGGTCTCTCAAAGCTGTTTATCTTTGCAACATTGTTGTTTTTATGTAAATTGTTCCTGTGGTTTCGCCCATTTCCCTCTGGATCAGTTCATGCAAATCTTCTTAGCTTTATAGGAAGTTGTTCCTTGCATCATTTCTTACAGCGCACCAGTCAGGGTTCCACCATGTTCACGTACCATATTTTGTGCAGCCATCCCCTGGTCGATGGCCACGAAAGGAGCTGTTGTATAGAGGGATCCTTTTCCTCTTTCTTCAGTCTCTAGGGGCATATGGTTAGTTAGGATATTTCTGGGCCATGCACAGTTTAATAAATAGGGACATAGCTCCAAATGACTTTCCAGAGTCACCAATGGTGCCTTCACGGATCTCCAAACTCTATTTCCACATCACCTTCTTTCTTACCTTCTCTGGCCCACAGGGTTCTCTCTGATGCTCATGCCAGTCCCCTGCACTTTGACTCCCCTCTCACCTTTGCCTTTGAGAGGCGGTTCATCACATCCATGAAGCTGTCTCATGTGTCAGCACCCTCCTTTACAAATGACCTTGGATTTAATTCCATTCAGGGTATATTTATAGGTGGGCTTATTATCTCCTTTGATTGAAGAGTAAATCACTGCAAGAAAGGATTGTTTTGTTCTATGTGTTTATATCCTCAGCTCTTAGCAAAATACCTGGCACACGGTAGGGGGAAGGAAAGAAGTATTTATGTGGTACCTACTATGTGCTAAGCACCAGGCTAAGCACTTTACAAGGATTTTCTCAGTTGATCTTCAAAACAATTCTAACAGATAGATGGTGTTACTATCCTCTTTTCACAGTTGAACAAACTGAGTCAAACAGAAGTTAAGTGACTTGTCCAGAGTCATCACTGGCAACTGTCTGAGGCCAGATTTGAACTTAGATTTTCCTCACTCTAGGCCCAGAACTCTAACTATTGTGCTACCTAAGTAGGAGCTTATTAAATACTTATTAATTGAGGAAATTGTGAACACAGAACATGGAAAATCAAATTTGTGAGGGACATGAGAAGGTGGAACATTTAGTATTCAATGTGGAAGAAACCTTAGAATGTTGTACAATGTCTCAGCTGGGAGGAATTTTACAACATAGGAGAGAGACTCTCCCCACTGGGAAGGATCTTAGACTGCAGAGACCTTCTGAGCAGGAAGTATCTGTAGACACTAGCCCAATACCCTCAATACATATTTCAACATCTGAGGGAGGCCTAGATAAAAGATTCAGGGAAGGTCACACAGAGGATGTGTGTCCCACCCAAGGCCAGAGCCTGTGCTTCCTGACTCCATTTCAGAGATATGTCCATCCCATAACTTTTGAGCCAACACCACACACATTTACATTTTGTTCAGATCAGCTTTCTTGGGTTGTCCATCCTGAGTAACATCACAAATTCATTTCTGGATCCCTTGAATATCCCATGGAAATTTCCATCAGTGAAACAGAAAAGGCAAAATGAAGCCAGAGACTCCATTTAGACCAGTCACCCAAGTGTACTTGATGTGAGACAAGGATGGAAAGAATCTTCTAAAGGCATTTTAACGAAATGGTCTCTGAAGTTCTTCTTATCCCTGATATTCTGCCTTCTCTGTTCTGAGGCCCTTCCTGGGTCTGATGTTCTGTGTGCTCTGTTCTAAGCTTCTTCCAGCTTGACTGTTCTCTGATCTGAGGTTCCTTTCTCTCTGTATTCTATGTTCTAAGCTCACCTCTAGCTCTGTGATTCATTTTTCTTTTAATTTTAATGGGCATTTTAAAAATTGTTAATCATCCTCTTTTTTTGGGGGGGGGATGAGTCTATTCTTAGTCCTTTCCCTCCTCCTAAGTATCCTCACAATGGGAAAAAAATAAAAACTGAACCCTTGTAACAAATATGTAGAGTTAAATAAAACAAATTCCTGCATTGGCCAGTCTGAGAATGTTGATCTCTTCTCGTATCTGGAGTCAGGGGCTACAACCCGCTGACCTCTGCATCACTCAGTCCATCAGTGGGGCATGGAGAGACACCCTCTCAGCCCCCTGGACTAGCGCTCTAGTCATTTCAGATTCATAGGATGTCAGAGTGAATAACCCCAGTGGTCTACTCCTCCAACACCCTGGGCTTCCTTTCCATAGGAGGACACTGAGGCATTCGGTGCCAGCCCCATCCAGGTGGGAGGTCAGCTTCCTGAGGCCTAGTCCAGGAGCAATCTTACCCTGCACACTCTCAAGGTATCCTACCTTGTAATGTGATAAGAACACAATACCCTCCTTGCTGTGACATTCCTGGAAATGGAGCCTGAGACAGTCTTGGGACTGAGACTCCGGAACTTTGTCCGTTATACATGCTCCTTCATTAAGTGTTCCTCGTGTGGCTGAAGTCTGACTTCATAGATCTCACCCAACAGGACATTAGCGGCCAGTGTGGGAGACATTAAAAATTGATCGGCTTATCAGGCTGGGCCAGGACTGCAGGGCTGGCTGATCACTTTCAAAATGAGCACAGGAGGAGGGCTAAGTAAATTAAATATGAACCAGGCATGAAATATTTAGGTACAATTATTCCTGAGATTCTGTTTATTCTGGAATTTTCTCCATATTGAGGACAAATTGCCTCTAGAAAATATGTTTTCTTTGAAAATGTAGACCAAAGGTCATTACCAGCATCTCTAATCTCTCCATGGGGCTATGTCTTTGCAAGGCCTTGGAGGTGTTGGGCTCATTGAGCTTGACCTGGCAAAGGCGAATCATCCCCAGCCAAGTGGTGGACACAGTCTAGTCAGCCTGGAGCAGCCAAAAGCCATGGTCTCAAGTCCTGATGAAGACCCTGGTTACTCGTGGGCCTTAGCCAGTTAGGTAGCTGTGAGGCAGGCCTCTGCCTAGCCATGTCACCCCCTAGACACTGTCTGTTAGTCTGAAAAATGGGATGGCAATTGTGTTTTGGGGAAGGTGCTTCACAAATGTAAAAAGAAGGTTTCAGGTGTTAAGGAACCTCCCAACTCTGCCATCTCCTGTTCTCAGGCTCCTCTCAGCTCTGCCATACCCTATTCTAAGGCCCCTCCAGACCAGCTGCCCCCTCTTCTGACATGGTGCCTGGAGCAAGGCCAGCCTTTCCAAGGACATATCCTCTGATAGCTCCTTGCTTTTCCACGGAAACCCTCCTCTGCAGCTTCTGGGGGCAATCTGTTGAACAAGACTGGAGGGGCCAGCTTTGGTGAGGAGAAAGGGCTACCTTTCCATCAGAGGCTGAAGTAAAGGAGGGGATACAGGGAAAGATGGCAAGGGCTTGCCAGATTAGTTTGCTTAGGAGAGATTCTTCTTCTCTTAAGAAACGTTTCTTGTTGCCGTAGAAACGATCTTAGGCTAATTTTATCAGCAACAGCTCTGGAGCCATTTTTGTCTTTGTAAACTGGTGTCTGCAGGCCCTCCTAGATCTCAGGATCCCTGAAGCCTAGAACTTAGAGCTGGAACCCAACAGAGAGTCAGAACCAAAACATGCCCATGAGAATGCTCCTCCCTAGAACACAAACTAGAAGAACTAGAGAGATTTCCTGGTTCTCCACAAATGGGCACCATCCTTTCAGGTTCATTCCAGTGTTTTCTTTCTCCTCTAGCAATTCTGCCTTGAACTGCTCAATCTCTGCCTCCCACCTCAGAGAGGAACTCTGGGGAACTCTGTGGCCCAGCTCTGTGGTGGGACCCTCTTTTCCCTCACATCCCCCACTCCCCAAGGTGGAAGTTGATTGCTATGAAAGACTGAGAGTCTCTAAACTCCATCCACCAGCCAGTGGCATGTATTGTGCTTGCCCTGAGACAAGAGTGAATGAGTCAAAACCAAACCAGCTCCTCTTCTTGGCCTGAGAGTTAACAGTTTAATTGGGCAATCATAGAATTTCATATCTAGAATGAAACTTGCTTAAAGTACCAAAGAAGGAAGGAGAATGTTCTTCAGCACAATGTCCCTTGGGGATTGGTAGCTCACAGCTGCCAAGATCCAGAAAGGGTCATAGATGTGGAGAAAATGATTGCCAAAGGAGGAGAGGTTGGTGAGTGATGATGGTGGAGGAGGAGTCTGGACGTGACAATGGGGAGGATTCCTATTCCTCCTCTGGAACAAGTGAGTTGTGGTTAGGAGAGAAGGTCTAGTCAGTGCCTTCCCAGGAAGCCCAGCCTCACCTGAACTTCAGATACATCTTCTACAAAATGAGAAGAATGAACTAGGAGATGCCTGAGGGTTTCTAGGTTCTCCAGGCTCAGATGCTGCGTTCCTTTGTTTTGCCCTTTCTGATGAAGACCATGCCAGGTACGATTCCACTTTTCAAAATGGGATGGAAGGAAGGAATATCATTTATTTTTCTGAGCGCTTTCTACTGAGTAAGGAAGAAAGTGCAGTTGGTATCAGACTGTGGAAGTCCTTGATTGAAAATATGATGCTCCCTCTCCTAATCCCTATATCCACAGGCATACTGAGTCGCTAAAGGGTGGATGCTTCTCCCTTCAGGAGTTTAGGGACAATCCTGAGGGGTTGGGAATTTCTGGTTCCTCATAGGTCCCTGTCTGTGGTGTTTCTCTTTGATTATCAGTCTGCCAGAATTAATTTGCTTTTAGAAAAGGTTTTTTGTGAATGTGATCTAGTCAGATTTGATATAAAATATTTCCCCTGAATGGGAACACTCTTTGCATACCTAAGGTTCCTAGGGAGGGTGCTCAAACATGGAGGGCACATGTGGTCACAGGGGAAGCTCATAGTTATTATTTCCTGTAAGCCACTGTCTACCTTTGTGGGGAGCTGATGGGGTTCCCCTTAGGTGTAGCTCTCTGATGGGCTCCAAGTCCTCAATATTTTTTGTTTTGAGAATGTCTTTTAGCTTCTGATGTAGATACTGACATCAGCTGCTATCAATGCAGGGAGACCATTACCAACCTATGGGAAATCCTATTTTTCCTACTTTTGTAAAGTTCCAAGGTTGTCTTTCAGTCAGTGGGGAGTGGGAGGGGACACAATCTTCCTCTAGCAAAGGCAATTCCATTGAACACCATCAGACTGGCTTGTGGGTAGGCTATCCCTGCTGGAATGTTCAATTCTGAATGTCTCCCTGTGATATTCACAGGACTGTACCTATGGCAATATGTTTTTTGTGTGACATTATCTGATTTTATCTAATGAACAAAATACATCACTCCTCCCAAATTAAGCTCTTGTTTAGATCTAAATTAATGTATTCAATTGATTTACTCAATAGAGGTACCTAGGACTTATTCATAAATAATTCATGCCTTTGACTGATTGATTCCAGAGTCTAGAACGTCTATGTCTAAATAGTGGTGGAGTGGACTTCCATCCTAACGTTAGGCAAAGGAGTTGGAGCTTTATCTTGTAGCTGGTTAAAAAGCTAATGATCAGTTTTTCAGGAGTAAGGTCACTGAAGGCACAGGCCATTCCTCCCCACTGGCTGTGACTTTCTCCTGTCTTCCAGGTTCACTTTTAACAAGTAAATACTAGATCAGAGGGCAGTGAAGAGACCTGTGGAGATGGAATCTACTCTCCAAAAACAATTGGTGGTGGAGGTGAGGGCCATGGAAAGGATGGTGGCAAAAGAAATCCCTGGCCAGGAGAGTGATCAGGCAGGCACTGAGGATGAGACTAGAAAGATGGCTGGGGACATGATCCAAGGAAAGTGGAGACATGTAGAGGAAGGCTCAGGGCATGCTGGGTGAGCCTCTGTGGGTGGGAACTTCTTTATAAGAAGATGTGGGCACAGTTTCCCCACAATGAGGGGGTCTGGATGGGTAAGTGACCAGGAAGGGATCAAAGTGTCAGAGAGTATGTGCAAATCAGCCTGCTGGTCACTGAGCATTTATTGAACATCTGCTGTGGTCCAGGTTCATAAAAATATCTATTTCACAAAAAGAACTGATAATCCTTGGCCTCACTGGGGTGGGGGGAAAGCCTCAAGTAGATATCTAAGGATATACAGAATCAGTGTGTGCATAATAAGTACAAGGTGGTTAAGAAGGAAGGACACAAGTAGAGAAGTATTAGGGTCAGGATATGGAAGAAGCACACTAGGTGTTTGGGATGGCCAGGGCAAAGGCATGGAGATAGGATGGACAAAGAGAAAGTCAGTTTGACTGGACTGAGGAGGATGGGAGCAAAACCCAGTGAAGGGGGAAAGCTAGAAGGAGGCCAGGTGGGGCGGCTTTAAATGTCAGAGGAGCATATCCTTCATTATTACCGTCTTCCTCCTCCTCTTCCTCATCACCACTACTGCCATCTTCATCCTCATCCTCCTCAGCAGCATCATCATCAGTATTTACAGAGGGCTTTAAGCTTTCTAAGGAGCCACTGAAGGTTCTTGAATGAGGGAGTGACAAGGCCCAACCTGTGGCTTTGGCAGCCGAGGACAAGATGGATGTGCCTTAGGAGGGATGAACAACAGTGCAGGAAAGAAGACTGATAGGGCCTGATGAATGTGTGTGTGTGTGTGTGTGTGTAAGAGAGAGAGGGAGAAAGAGAGAGAGAGAGAGAGAGAGAGAGGGCTGATGGGGCCTGAGGAATGTGTGTGTGTGTATGTGTGTGTAAGAGAGAGAGGGAGAAAGAGAGAGAGAGAGAGAGAGAGAGGGCTGATGGGGCCTGAGGAATGTGTGTGTGAGTGTGTGTGTGTGTGTGTGTGTGTGTGTGTGTGTGTGTGTAAGAGAGAGAGGGAGAAAGAGAGAGAGAGAGGTCTGATGGGGCCTGAGGAATGTGTGTGTGTGTGTGTGTGTGAATGTGTGTGTGAGTGTGTATGTGTCTGTGTGTGTGAGTGTGTGTGTGTGTGTGTGTGTGTGTGAATGTGTGTGTGAGTGTGTATGTGTCTGTGTGTGT
>JAQQSK010013015.1:0-11643 GCA_028658325.1 Potorous gilbertii | reverse complement strand
TAATGAGAAAGATTTTTGCATTTAAATTACTATTTCATTGGGTCTGTTCATTTTTCTGTAGGCAGCAAAGAACTCACACAAATGAGTCATTGAAGGGCAATCCTAATGAAAATAATAGAGACCAATATCTGTATTCTGGGGGTGAGAGACAAGAGTAAGCTGATAACTGGTTAGAGATCCTGGACAGGGGCTACTGGAATTTGTTTTCTTCTCTAGCAAAGGGCAAGATGACTTTCTTTTTCTCAGTGATGGAAGCATTTCAATGTCCTAAGAAAAAACCTACCATGTACATGTTTATTTCCCAGTAAATGACTACTCATTGTTCCCTCTGGCAGATTAACATAATGCAGAGTGAGACTGTACAAGATGTCATACTCCTGGACCCAAGATGGCTCTGCACCAGTGTTTTGGGAAAGCTCCTCTCTGTGGAAACTCCCAAAGCTCTACACCATTACAGGGGGCGGTACACCATGGAGGACATTCAGCGTCTAGTACCAGACAGTGACATAGAAGAATTAATCCAGATCCTGGATGCCATGGATATCTGTGCCCGGGACCTGAGCAGTGGGACCATGGTAGATATCCCTGCCCTCATCAAGACTGACAACTTGCACCGGTCCTGGACTGATGAAGAAGATGAAGTGATGATATATGGAGGGGTGCGAATTGTTCCCGTGGAACACCTCACCCCTTTCCCTTGTGGGATCTTTCACAAGGTACAGGTGAATCTGTGTCGATGGATTCACCAACAGAGCATTGAAGGGGATGCGGACATCCGATTGTGGTTGAATGGCTCCAAAATTGCTCACCGTGGGGCAGAGTTGCTTGTTCTGTTGGTCAACCATGGGCAGGGAATTGAGGTTCAGGTCAGGGGACTAGAAAGTGAGAAGATCAAATGTTGCCTCCTTTTGGATTCTGTGTGTAGTACCATTGAGAATGTCATGACCACCACTTTACCAGGCCTGTTGACAGTGAAACATTATCTAAGCCCCCAGCAACTGAGAGAACATCATGAGCCTGTCATGATCTACCAGCCACGGGACTTTTTCCGGGCACAGGCGCTTAAAGAGACCTCATTGACTAACACCATGGGTGGCTATAAGGAAAGTTTCAGTAGCATTATGTGCTTTGGGTGTCTTGATGTCTACTCTCAGGGTAGCCTTGGAATGGACATTCATGCTTCCGATCTGAACCTCCTAACTCGGAGAAAACTGAGTCGCCTGTTGGACCCACCTGATCCTATGGGGAAGGACTGGTGTCTTCTTGCCATGAACCTGGGTCTCCCTGAACTCGTGGCAAAGTATAATCATGGAACTCATAAGGACTTCCTTCCAAGCCCAGTCCATGCTCTCCTCCAGGAATGGTGCAGCTACCCTGAAAGCACTGTTGGCATCTTAATGTCCAAACTGAGAGAACTAGGTCGCCGTGATGCAGCTGACTTTTTACTGAAGGCATCCTCTGTTTTCAAAATAAATCTAGATGCCAATGGCCAAGAAGCCTATGCCTCAAGCTGTAATAGTGGAACATCCTATAATTCAATTAGCTCAGTTGTGTCACGATGAGGACAGCCATAGGTATGGGTAGATACTCTTCCCACTGCAGAAGGGAGAGGAGCACAGTATCACAATGAATTCTGAATGTGCTCATTTACATGCTTATGTACAATCTTATTCCCAAGGTCTCCCTTCCCCTTTTCAGCTCCTCCACTGCCTCCCTCCTCATGCCTTCTGTTTTATGTGAATCATCTTTCAACCTTGAGAGCAAAGTGTTGCTTTTACTTTGGCCGTTGAAAAGAACTGGTCTACTTTCTGTGTTTCCAATTCCATATCTAGTCCACCAATGTACTCCTTCCTATTGCTAATTAAATTGGAATAGCCAACTTTTCAGTGAAATTTTTCAAAAGTTATCTTGTTGACTTTTTTTAACTGTGCATGTATCAAAAATGTGCATTTCTTCAGCCAGTTTTATTCCTTATATCATCTTCCTGGTTTAACTTTTTTTTATAAACCATAAACTGTTTCATAGTAAGCAGTCTGTGGTCTGTGGTCAGTATAGTATAATACCACTGTATAATTTATAAATAGGAATTTTGTGAGTGCCTTTTGCAGAGGAGGATGTGTTTGGAATCATCAGAGCTGGCCAGGAAATGTCATGAAGAAAATGCTACCTCTATATCCCTAACTGCACAGTGGTCATTACAAGTGGTGCTTCACCTCTGGTTTCCTTCCAGTTTTGAAGTGTTTTGTTTGACAATAAACAGGGAGAGAGAAAAAAATACTTTCCTAGGAAAGTATCATGTATGACACTTGTTGCTACACAGAGTTGTGTGTTACCAATTTTGCTTTCTTTTAAAACTTATTGTGAAGTTCCCCATGAGCCTCCAAATTGTCATACTTCACTATTTACTCTCATGTCAGGTCAAAGATCCATAGAGTTGTGGGATAACCAAAAGTCATGTAGATTACATCATCCCACAGTGATCTTCTAGAGCTGTCCATCATTGCTGGTGCATAGAAGATGGTTTCAGCAGTCAGGCCCTGGTTTGCTTATTTCCAGTACTTGAAGTGTGATGTAACCACAAAAACAATAAGGACGTTTTCCTGCAGTGATTTTAAATTGTGATCCATAGCTTTTAAATTAATATCAAGAAATATGTCCTATTCTGTCCTGAAAAGCATGTAACGTTAATTAATGGCACAATATATATGTGTATATACATATATACATGCAATATGTGTGTGTATATATATATATGTGTATGTATATATTAATACAGGTATTTTTTCTTAAATTTAAAAATGTAGTAAATTTTAAATTTTGTCCTAAGAAGTTTTTGTTTTGTTGGGGTGATTTTTTGTTTTTTGTTTGTTTGTTTATTTGTTTGGGGATTTTTTAAAATAAATAAACTGTTGCCTGTTGCATTATTTTTGTTAGACTTTGTTCCAGAAGAAATTATTTCTTGGAGTTGTGTCTTCCTCAACACTACTCCTCATATGAGTTTTCCTTTTCTGATTTCAGGTTGTATAGATGTCAATTTTGGGGTATTCTTAATTGGGTCCCCTAAAATGTCCCTATGGGGAAGGAAGAAGAGGGAAGAACAAAACCTATTTTTCTATGTGTTCTCATTTTAAAGGGAAAGGACTCCATCTGTGTTCCTTTGGCAGACTAAAAAGACGTGGACTTGATTACATTTCTGCAGTACCTCATAAGGTTGTGAGTCAGATGACATAATGTATGGAAGAGTGCCTTGTAAACCATACGCCAGTATTCAAGTATTGTTTTATATGAAGTGAATGGGGGGAAATGTGGATGGAATCTTTAACAAAAAAATCTGAAGACACCCACAGCGACTGGCCAATATCTCTGTAAAATCAGCATGTGCTGGAATGATCTAAATAACCCCAAAGATCTCCAGGATAAGAACAAGAGAAGATGTTGTAAATGATTTTTGACAGTACATCACTTCAGTCTCACAACTGATAGGGCCCACTGTCTTTGACTGGAATAAAAAAGTGAATTTGGCCCAGTAGAGCCGAAATTCCTAACTTTTTGTGTCATGACCCTTTGTCAGTTGAGATCTATGGACCCCTTCTCAGAATATGTTTAAATGTATAAAATGAAATGTAAAAGACTGTAAATTCTACTGAAATGCAGTTATCAAAATATTTTTAAAAGTTCACAGATACCATCAGAGTAAGGAATCCTGAAGTGGAATAAAATGTAGGCCACATACACACACACACACACACACACAATCTTTAAGAGATGTAATCAGAGAGAACCTTGTACCTTGTTTAACATCTCTAGGGTTGCTAAGATAAGGAATAAAATAGGAATTTTCTTGACAACTTTGTCCTAACTTAGGTCTTATGTAGGTTCACAGTCAAAGAGAGATCCTTTATAAATAGAGTAGTCTCCTAGATGCTCCTGCTTGTGGATGATTACAATTCTTCCTTCATATCTCCACTTTCCTTATGGTGGTTTCAATAGGTCAACATAAGAACTTAAATGGGAATTTTGCAGAAGTCAAAGAGGACACCTGAAGACCAGCACATGACACAGAAAAGGTTCAGAAACTTGGAAATCTAATAAAATGTTTGTGTAGTATTGTATCAGCATATTTCATCTTTTAATATAAGTATACACAATTTCCTTTTCAAGTTAAAATAAGGAAAAAATTAAAGTTTTTGACAAGAATGCAAAAGCCGCCAGAAAACACAATTTTATGCAGATTTTCCAGGTGGTGGGGATGTCCCACCCCTAACCCTCAGAATGTGACAGATAACTGTATTCTGTCTCAGAATACTGCAGGGCCTCTTCAATGAATACCATGCCTCTTCAGATGATAGCCAACAGCTCATGCAAAAAAAAAAGAAAGAAAGAAAAACCAAGTAGATAAAGGATGCCGTTTACCCAAAATATGACATACACATGGATGGGTCAATCCACATGTAGACTGAAACTACAGATGAACAACAAACTGGTGCTGGAGTCAAATAGGAAGAAGAAAATGAACCAGATTTCCATTGGGAAATTTGGGGATTTTTCAGTTATTTCAAGTTCCTCCCAGATTCTAAAAACCATCTCTCTATTTTTTAAGTTTCCATCATCTTCCAAATGCTGTATGGCTGCTGATCATGATACTCCGCTGAAAAGAAACAGTAACAGGTGTATCAAAGGGCCATGCAAAGACATGTTAATAAATAGATTACAATATATTATTGATCGTAACTTCTGCCTGGGATGGGGGTTGGGTAACCTAAAAATACATAATTCGGGAAATGTATGATCCGAAAAGGAGCCCTAGTGAGAGCAAAGTAGAACTGAAGGACAGACAGAGTGTTGCGTTAGTACCATGAAATGTAAAAGATAAACAACACCTTGTAGAGGAAACCCTCTCTAGTATGTGGCCTGGGTGGTTCATGGAAGATTATGAAAGGACATGAACAAGAATTACCCAGAAAGCCAGAATGGCTTATGCTCTGCCCCCCTAGAAGTATCTATGTGGGTAAGGTCCTAGATCCATGTAAGCTTATAAAACTTTATTAAAGTCTTACCCTAATGCCCCATTGTGGGTAGCTAGATGGCAAAATGGATAGAGTGCTTCCTGAGTTCACATTTAGCCTCAGACACTAGCTGTAGGGCCCTAGAGGAGTCAATCCTATTTCCCTCAGTTTCCTCACCTGTAAAGTGAGCTGGCAAAGGGCAAACTACTCCAATATCTTTGCAAGAAAACTCCAAATGGAGTCCTGAAGAGTGGGACACAACCAAAACAACTGAATAACAGCAACGCCTCATGGGGGCATGTGAGGGAATGAAAATTAATAGAGTTCACAAATGGGTGGGCCTTCCCTCCAATCAAAAAAGGCAGCAACTTAAGTTGTCTGCAGAGGGTCAACCCATCTAAATACAGAAGTATTCATCAGCACAGTTTGCCCCTACATGATGAACTTGATCAGGGTGGTTGGGAAGTGTTGGGAGGAAGGGGTGACACTACAGCAATTCAAAAGCCATGTCTGATTATCAGGAAGATATGTTAGGGTTACTATCAACACCAGCAAAGAGCAATATCCTCAGATTCTTGACACACTGGAGTATACAAAAATTATTCCCCAGCTAGAGACTAGGACTCCCTCAACCATTACCACTACAAAAAGTTGTCGTTCACTTGTCATTTGACTCTGTGACCCCATTTGGGGTTTTCTCGGCAAAGATAATAGAGTGATTTGCTATTTTCTTCTCCACATCATTTAACAGGTGGGGAAACTGAGGTAAACCAGGTTCAGTGACTTAACCAGGGTCATACAGTGTAAGTTTGAGGCTGAATTTGAACTCAGGTCTTTTCTGGCTCTCTATCCACTGTACTACCTAGATGCCCTATTGCCACTTTATACCAGCTACTTAAAAATTTACTTACCATACTGACAAGAAGTGGGCAAAGAAGGTCAAGGGAACAAGAACAGGACACAATTTTAACACACCTTCCAATTAATCTACCTATCTCACATCTCTACCTCTTCCAACCCATCTAATCAGCTAATAAAGCACAAGTCTGGTCATCTCCTTATTCAATGAACTCCAATGACTTCCTATTTTAACCAAGATCTCTTTGTCACTGAAGCCCTTCACAACCTGGCCCCTTCCTACCTTTCCAGCCTTCTTACATCACACTCTCTTATAGTCCCTCTATAATCCAGCTACACTGGCCTGCTTCATCCCCCACCTCTTTGGCAATGACTATTTTTCCTGCATGGAAAACTCTCCTGTATTCCCACCTGTATAGACCCACCTGAGATTCCTTTTAAAACGGAGTTTAAATCCTACCTTCAGCAGAAAACCTTTCCCAGCACCCTCTAGCTCCCAGCTCTTTCAGTCTTCCCTCTGTAATCACCTTCCATCCTAGCTGAGTACATCTTGTATGTACGTAACTGTTTATATGTTGTCTGCCCAATTCCATTGTGAGCTCCTTGAGGGCAAGAACGGTAGTTTTACTTTTCTTTCTATCACTATTTTTTAAATAAATATGTGACTGAGTAACTGACTGATTAATGTACTGTTAGTGGTTGGAGTTGGTCCAACCATCGTCAAAAAGCAATGCTAAGCAATCCTCTTTGACTCAGAAATTCTACTGCTAGACACATAACATAGGACAAAAAGAAAAGGCCCCATGGACGTCCCCAGTATTTCTAGCCACACTTTTCATAGTAGCAAAGAACTGGAAATACCATGGATTGGGGTTGGCCAAAAAAGGAACATATTAGGATATTATGCCATCTCATCATCATGTCAGATGTTTCACC
This sequence comes from Potorous gilbertii, assembly GCA_028658325.1. NCBI lineage: Eukaryota > Metazoa > Chordata > Mammalia > Diprotodontia > Potoroidae > Potorous > Potorous gilbertii. The sequence continues at coordinate 4,843 of JAQQSK010013015.1, read as the reverse complement.
AGAATCAAGATGTCTGTGGCATTCATCCCATCTACAACTCTACTGTTGTTGTTTACTCATTTTTCAGTTGTCAGACTCTTCATGACCCCTTTTGGGGTTTTCTTGGCAAAGATACTGGAATTAGTGGCATTTTGGAGGCAAACGGTGAAATCTTACCAAGGTCACACATATGGTCAATGTCTGAGACCAGATTTGAATTGTGGAAGGTGAGTCTTCTTAGCTCCAGGCCCAGCAATCCATCCATTGCATCACCTAGCTACCCACCTGGCTGTCAGATACTTACTAACTGTGGGACTGTGGATATGTCATTTTGCCCCATTTGCCTCAGTTTCCTCATCTGTCAAATGGGAATAATAGCACCTGCCTCTCAGGGTTGTTGTAAGGCTCAAATGAGATAATTGTCAATCACTAAGCACAGGGCCTGGCACACAGTAAGTACTACAATAGCTTTTATTATTATAATAAGAGTTTCCTTAGAGCAGTGAGAGTCACAGATATAGTTCATGCTGGGGCTGGATTCGAACCCAGCTTTCCTGCTCTTTGAGTTACCTCTCTATCCACCCTTCTATTCCGTGCCTTCTCTATTCCAGACCAAGTTTCACCAAATCATGGCAATTGTTTTCATAACATAATTCCTTTCTAATAGTTTTAGCTGCTTGCCTTTCAATAAAATGTTGATATCTTCAAAACAATTTCCCTTTTAAATAGGCCAGATAGGCGTGTTACAAGATTTGTTCAGCAAATTCTTTCTTCACACTCGTGCAAATATGCACTCCAGCTCTGATCAGGTCAAATGATCAGAGATTATAGAGTTGTTCAGTCTCTTCCGTCATGTCCAACTCTTCCAGACTCCACTTGGGGTTTTCTTGGCAAAGATACTAGAATGTTTGCCATTCTCTTCTCCAGCTCATGTTGAAGACAAGATAACTGAAGCAAACAGGCTTAAGTGACTTGCCCAGGAGCACACATCTAGTAAGTGTCTGAGATCAGATTGAAACTCAGGAAAATGAATCTTCCTCACTCCAGGCCTGGCACTCTATCCACTGTGCCACCCAGCTGCCCCCAAATTACATAGTAGCAGACTCCAAATGCATTTAAATTTGAAAAACAACACCTCAGTTTTGCCATCTTTAACACGCTCAGAGTGCAGGGAGGCCGGAGGGAATGGACATTCTCATTAACCAGAAATGCAGGCTTCAGCATTATGACTCAGACTCTGGGTGGTTTAGTTCTGCTTTAGCTCTACACTAAATGTATGTTCAGTAAGTTCAATTCAATGGAATTCAATTCAAGTATCATTGGCTCCTGTATCCTGCAAGGATGTCTACTGGGATCTAGGGATATAAAGACCAAGGGAAATAAGAGTGCCTGCTTTCAAGGAGTTTACATTTTCATTTCATTCACTAGTGAACAATGCTTGTAATGACAAACATAACAATGAACAGAAATTTTATGACAGAGAAAAACTCCAACTGTGTAAGAAGAGAATGGAGGGGTTTCCAAAGAAGTGAGTAGGTCAGCAACATTTTAAAACTGTGTTAAGAAGCTCGTGACAGTTACATTGCCTTTAAAAAGAACATTATTCTAAAGCGGTTCAGAAATTGTGGTTTACTGGGGCTTGTCCCTACCCCTATCATCTGCAACAGAGCTCAAGCTACCTAAAAGTAATATAATCACAAGATTTCCTGTCAATTAGTGGAAAATGCCATATTTCAAGAGAAAGTATCCGGATTCAAATCTGTCACTCTGAGACTGGATTTGAACTCAGGTCCTCCTTTATTCCAGGGCTAGTGCTCTATCCATTGTGCCACCTAGTTGCCTCTGTGAAATATTTTTAAAATTTTAATGTGTAATATGTGTAGTAATGTCCACATTTATAATGTGTACATTATAAAATAATATAATCTCAGTTTAAAACTTCTGTTCTCAAATCAAAGCTTCCTAAGGAAGTCAGTGTTGTAGTGGCTACAGCACAGGAGCTGGAGTTAAGAACATCTGAGTTCAAATTAAACCTTATTGGAGTGAGGAACCTGTGGCCTCCAGGTCACATTTGGCCTTCTAGGTCCTCAAGTGCAGCCCTTTGACTAATCCAAACTTTGCAGAACAAATCCACTTCATAAAAGGATTTATTCTCTAAAACTTGGACTCAGTCAAAAGGCTGTTCCTAAGAACCTAGAAGGCCACAGTTTCCCCACCCCTGCTTTTTAGACTCTAGCTGTCTGACCCCTGCCATTTCATTTCACTCCTGTCTACAGAGGAATAATCACAACTACCTCCCTGACAGCCACCTCCCAGGGTTGTTGTGAAGATAAAATGAATTAATATTTATAAAATACAAGTCCCCAGAGTGTTCACATGTTTTCAGATTCACACTATTCCAAGCCTGTTGTTCAGTCATTCAGTTTCATCCAACTCTTCATGACCCCATGGACCATAGTACACCAAGCCCTTCTATCCTGAACTATATGCCAAAGTCTGTCCAAGCTCATGTCGTTATTTCCATGACCCTATCCATCTTATTCTAACATCTCTTCTCCTTTTCCCTTCAATTTCCCCATGACATCAGAGTCTTATCCAATGAGTCCCATCTTCTCATTATGTGGCCAAATTAATCAAACTTCAACTTCATTATTTCTCTTTCCAATGAACATTGTGAATTCTTTTCAATCTTGACTGATTTGATCTCCTTGCTGTCCTAGGGACCCTCAAAAGTCTTCTCTCGCACCACAATTGGACAGCATCATTTCTGAGGCACTGGGACTTTCCTTCCAATGCAATTCTCACAGCCATATATTACTACTGGAAAAACCATAGCTACCCCAAGTTGTAATGATGGAAAGTATGATCATTGGTCCCAGCCCAATGAAAACAAGCAATGAGAATTCAACAACAAAACCACTTTGGGGGATTGACTTTTCATCTTACTGGGACGTGGCTAAATTCAATTTGAAGAATAATAAGCATGTGAAGAAAGTGAGAGGAAATGTGAAATCCCTTTCCCTTCATCTCCGTAAAAAAGAGTAATCTTGGGAGGGGGGAGCACCCTCAGGTTGATTTATTCTTTTGCGTTTGGTTGGTGTTGGACTTTCTCTGACCACATCATTTACTCCATTATTTCACGAGTGGAGTACAAGTTAAACCCAGCAATTGAACCAATGTATTTGGGAGATGGATAAGTCCTTGAAGGATGCCTGAGGAGTACTTAACAGAACTATTCCAGCTATTTGAAAGCACAGCTATAAACACTGGCAAGTCCCATGGGGGAGAAGATCCATCTCAGCCTTCTCTAGCATTGTAGAAGGCCACAGGGGGAATAAGGGGGCTTGAAGGGAGACCGTTGGGTTAGAATGGCTCCTTTTGTATGATGTAGAAAGACTATTTGAAGAGCTTACATTTCCCTGATGTTTATAGTTTGTAAAGTGTAATCATATATACCAATTCATCTGAGACTCCTAACAACGGCGAGGTGAATAGTACAGGTATTATTGTTTCCATTTAATAATGAAGAAAGAGAGGCTGAAAGGTTCCATGACTTGCCCAATTTCACATAGCTAATAAGTATCCCAGCCTCAACTTGGACAAACAAGGTTTTCTGACTCAAGATTCTCTTTGTATCACCCCTCTGAGCTTCAATATGTGGTTATAATCATTTAAATACCTGAGATGTTTAATTCGAAGTTGTGATAAATGTCTTCCTTGCTATGTTGGATTCATCTCCCCTGTTAACCAACCGCAAATCCAAAGGAGTTAAGATTTTAAAAATCAGCTTCATGTGCTTTTGCTGGAACAGGAGAAAACGACTAATTCCAGAATTCCTGTCCTCCTTTTTATTTTTGAAAAGGAAAAATAAGCAATGGGTAGATAGCTCTTTAAACAGAACAATGTGGCAGTATGTGTAGCTGGGTTGACAGTTATCTCCTTAGCCCTATTATCCATGCAACCTGAAAAACAGGTTTGTCCCATAGAGATGAGTGGGAAGAAGGAAATGTGACATGTCAGACCAAAGTGATTTGTGTAAGAACTTTGTGGACATATTGTGAGTGATAGAGAATGAATGGATCTCTAATTTCATCAGTGTAGGGAACTCCAGAATGAAGAAAGCCCCTCTAACAACCAAGATTGGCATTCAGTCAAAGGGCCACACTTGAGGACTAGAGGGCCACATGTGATCTCGAAGCAGCAGGTTCCCCACCCCTACAACCACTGAACCCTGGGCAAAATAAACCAAAGCTAAAAGTGAGCATAAGTCCATACATCATGAAAGGCAGAGGAAGAGCTGTTCAGACCAATTCATCCCTCTTTGTACCCATTTCCTGGAATTCTGGGTATCCTTGCCACTAACACTGGAGACATGATTCTTTATTCACTGTGTTAACAATAATTAACCCTGCTTTCAGGAAATAGACTAAGGTGATGGTTTTATTTTAAAGTGCTTATAGTCTACACCAAGTAACTCCTTTCTAATTTATATGACTCATAATATGAGGCTGTGAATTAGAATACATAACTTAGAAGACTCTCTTTCTTTGCACCAAAGGTGGACTAAAAGATTTTTGAATATGGACAATGAAAGATCCTTTAGCACAGGCAGCCCCTTCCTCCCTAATTTCTTCCCATCTCACCTAGGAAGCATGGTGTTTAGGAAAAATGCTAAAGGATCTTGGTTCAAATCTAGACTTTGCTACTTGCTACCTGTCTGATTTGGGACAACTAATTTCTCTCTGGGCCTCAGATTCATTTCATTGATTCATTCAATAAACATTTATCAAGGGATGAGGCATCCTCAACCTCCAATAATTTATATGCTATTTGGAAAAAACAAGTACCCAGATATGAGAAATAA
>JAQQSK010013014.1:0-11643 GCA_028658325.1 Potorous gilbertii | reverse complement strand
TGTCCAGGTTGGGTCATATTAGAATTTGAAGATGATAGGCTTTGTGATCTAGAGAGGGAAGGAACCTCAGATGCCATCATGTCCAACCCTCTTGTCTTACAACTCAGGAAACTGAGGCCCAGAAAGATGGATTGGCTTGCTTGAGATGACAGAAAATTAAGTGACAAAGTGGAGTTTGAACCCAGTTCCCCCAATCCTAACCCAGGGTTCTTTCTACTATATCATATAAAGACATTTTATCACTAGAACCCCAGGATCTGAGCACTGGCAGGCAGTGCATCTAATCCAACCCACACCTGAATCCCCAAAGAGTGACCCAACAGCATTTGCTGGAAGAGCTTTCCCTCTGTCTCTGGAGATTGCCTCTCCCTTTCAAGAATAGCTCTCATTAGGAGTTTTTTTTTTCTGACTGACCATAAGTTTGGAGCAGCTCCACATGAGCCGTGCTTTCTTTGCATTGTTTCTAACTGTGTCTCTCTGCAGTGGTCTAAGCCCACCCCCATGGCTCCTGATCCTAGGCTTGGATGTGCTGTCCAGAAATGAAGACCTAGGGTAAGATTCCTGATCCATTTGACTCCTTAAGAGCAGGGACTGGCTTTATTTTTTGTTGACATATTAGAGATACTCTATCTCCAGTACTTAGCCTGTGTCTGGAACATAGTAGGTGCTAAATCAATGCTTGTTGATTGAGTGATCTGCTACATACCAGCTGTGGGGCCTTGAGGTAAGTGGCTTACCCTCTAGAGCCATTTCTTCTTCTTTAATGGGAGGGGGTTGGACTAGGAAGATCCCTTCCGGGTCTGGGATCCCACCTGTGTAGCCTAGCTTAAGTCTCTTCACTGCTCTGTATCTCAGTTTCCTCATCTGTAAAATGAGAGCATTGAACTTTTGGATCTTATTTGAGAACCTTACACAAACCCTGGCTTTTCCTGTTGTTACCTTTTCACCTTAGAAGTCTTAGCCCCGGTTCCAGCATTCTTTGTCCTCCCAGGCTCTTCCTGTTGCATCTCGTGATGAGAAATGAAATGATGATGGTGTAGTCTTGGATGGAGAGTAACACATGAACTGTGCTGAAGACCACAAGGGTGCATTTAGGTGTCTTATCTGATTTTAGGCTACTCTGTATCCACTTGACCCCCACTGGTGCCATTCACCATCTGCCCCAAAAGCCTGTCAACAGAGCATGATTTTTTCACCCCATCTCTGACTCCAAGGGCTCTGGGATGGGTAATAGTCAGTATTCAAACCAGGGCCAACAATCTGCAGCCTTTGAGAGGTGACTGAGAAGAGAAACGATGGCATAATGCAGAGATGGAAACAAATAAAACATGAATGTAAAAACACCTTATGTCCACCTGAAAAAATTCAATTAGAATGAAAGGGTTGGACTAAACAGTCCATCCAAGGGTCCCTCCCAGTTCTGAGTCATTGATCCTCTGAGCATCGCTGACCAGGGCCTGGGCAGTGCTGGGAAGGATCCTCCTGTGCCCCCTTCTCTGAGGAGCCTGACTTCCCTGCCTGTGCTGTCCAGCCCTGTCCAGGCCAGGCACTTCTGGTGCAGTACCCTGGCACTCCTTCTCCCTGGGGCCCAAGCAGCACGTGTGGCAAAAGAAGAAAGAAAGCAGCCTTCACGTGATTCTTGCTGCGGTGCCACATCACTCCCTCTGCATCCCTGTCAACAGGCTGGCATGGTCTTCCTCCTTCCTCTATAGGAAGCGTCTGGCCAACTCCTTCCTGCAGCGACACCAAGTGGCCAAAGAGAGGTGGGGCAATGGCAAGATGAGACTAGCTCCTCTAGGTGGAAAAGGATGCAGACTCATCTACAAAATGGGTCCAGGTGGTCATGAAGGGAGAGAGAGGAGAGGCTTTGAGTCACCAAGCCCAGGCCTTTCATTTTAGAGATGGAGAAACTGTGACCCAGACTGGGATAGTAGCATTCAAAGATACAGAGTAGCTTTCTCACCACTATGATCAAACATCGAGTCCTTTTCCCTCTCGCCCCCCTCTCTTTGACCCCTCCCTCCATGTACTCTTGGCTCTAGTAACATTGGCCTCTATGGATTCTGGGGGAGGTGGGTTGAGTGGGGAGAATTCCAGGCCTTTGATTTCTTCATTAGGAGGATGTGCAGACTCTCCCTTTACTAATGCAGGCCAACCTGGCCTCTAGAACCGGGAGCCTCAGAGATTTCCCTGGGGCACTGAGAGGCTCAGCAGTTTGCTTGGAGTTGCACATGCTGCCAGTGCCAGCCAGCACTTGGACCAGGGTCTTCCTGGCTCCAAGGCCAGTCTCCTCTCCACTCATTCTTATTGCTCTTAGTCTAATATTCATTGAAGAGAAGGAAGAAGTCATCCCTTTCCTTGGAGATAGAGAAGAGGAGACAGAGGAAGAGGGAGAGGGAGGGAGAGGGGAAAAGGAGGGATAGAGGGAGAGGGAGGGGGGATAGAAGGAGAGGGAGAAAGAGGGAGAGGGAAAGAGGGGGTAAAAGGACACTTGGAGGAAGAAAAGGGAAAAGGGAAGAAGCAGAAGCAAAATGGAAAGAGAGTAATAGGAGGAAAGGGGTAAGGAGGAAGGGAGGAGAGAGGAAAAAGGAAATAAACCTTCACTGAGAGAAATTCTCTGAACTCCATTTTCCAGGAGTATGCATTCCATAATCACCTAGTATGCACTCTGACTAGCTAGGTCCATTTCCTCTTCATGAAATTTGAAAGGCTAGGGAATTTCATGAGACCTGGTGCCATAGGGATGGCATGCAGAGATGAGACAAGAAAACATGGCAGCTGGATCCAGACAACAATGGGGCTAGCACAGCCAGTAGATACAACCAGAAGGCTGAGAGAGGTCCGAGTACACAGCTCATGACCTTCCCTACATTGCCACTACCATCACATTAAGAGAAGTCAGCAGAGGATTTCACAAGGCGCTCTGGCTTAGTTTGTGGTAATCTTCCCAAGAACTTTCCACGAGTGAGCTGTGGAGTCTCTCTGGTGCCCTGTTATGAGATTAAAGCTGAATTGGATCCATTCTCAAAGTTGTAGCCAATGGAGAGTAGGTGCCTTGAGTACTTCAGATCTCTTTCAATTCCTTGTTAAAACAAACAAAACCCTTCTTATTTTGTTCATTAAGTGCCTTTCCTTTTGTATCCATGTGTTATCTGATCTGATCTTGGAGTAGAAAACACCTACGTGTGGGCTCAGAGCTATAAATCTGAATTATTACCGCTCACCAATGGTTGCATGAAGCAGAGAAGGGGACCACCGCATCAGGAACAACGCAATCCAAAATGAACTGTTTTGTGCTTGTACCATAGAAATGGTTAAAAGATCTGGACAGAGGCCTCCAGTGAATTAGCTGTATCCAATATGGAAAGTTTATGGAAGGATAGGGACAAGAATTAGGTTAAGAATGTGCACATTAAAGACACTGAAGTAATGAGTTCTAAAGAGGGTGAGGAATTAAAATCAAGTTGTCATATTCCAAGGACAACTCCCCATGCCTATTTCCCTGGTGTTTCCTACTAAAATGTACAGGGAAGAAAAAAGGATTTAAAAAATTCTACTCCGAGGCCACATGAATGTGCCTCTACACAGACTATTTCCCAGCCCTGAAAATCCTCTTATTCCTAACTTATGCCTTTCAAAATCCCTTTCAAGATTTAATAGAAGTGCACTTCCTATAGGAAGTCGTTCCTGATGTCCCAACTATAGCAGTGCCATGTTACTTTGCATTTACTTGTATCTAATTTGTATTCATTTATATGTAAGCATGTTGCCCACCCTTCAACATAATTTAATCTCCTTGATGGGAAGAAATCCCATCAATAATCAATCAAAAAGCATTTATCAAATGCTCATAAATGTGAATTGGCTACAGAACTAGAAGGATGCTATGGTTATTGATGAAGAACTGGAAAGGAATGTAGAAACTGAGTCCAAGTCCTTTCATTTTACAAATGAGAAAACTGAGATTCATAGAGAAAGACTTGTAATTACCCAGAAAGTAAATAGCAAAATGGACTTGTAATCTCCCTACTCGGATTCCAAGTCTAATGTTTTTTGTTATTTTTGTTTTTCCCCTTTGCACCGTTGTTCTCTTCTCACTCTGTTTTGTGTGCTCAAAGCTCATAGAACTGAAGAGAAAGAATTCTTCCTCCCCATCCGTATTTTAGCATTAATTAGTGTCTGAGTTGAGTTGGGGAGAATTCCAGGCCTTTGATTATGTTTGAATTCCCCAACGCCCAATTATTCTTTCTTTCAAAGAACCTGAATTCAAATCTCAGTTCTGCCATTTACTAGCTGTGTGACCTTGGGCAAGTCATTTATTTTCCGCAGGGTGGAGAGAAAAGGTCTCAGTTTTTGGGAGGGAGGAAGGGCCTCAGTTTCTTCCTTTGTGAAATTTTGGGATTTGACTAGATGATCTCTGAAGTCTTTCTACTCTAGATCAAAGATTCTATATTGAATCTCTTTGAAAGTTTCTAAATGACAACTGTTTGAATAGTCTCACTTACTCTATGATTAAGGTTGATAGACGGCAGGTAGAGGGCACCATAGTCCACAATGTGCAGGGTCTAGAGTCAGGAAGATTTATTTTTATGAGTTCAAAACTGCCTCAAATATTTACTAACTGTGTGACCCTGGGAAAATGACAACCCTGTTTGCCTCAGTCTCCTCATCTGTAAAATAGAAAAGGAAACGGCAAACCACTCCATTATCTCTGCCAAGAAAACGCTACATGGGGTCATGAAAAGTTAGACAAGACTGAAAAACTCCTCGAAAACAAGCTCTCTAGAACATGGCCCAGAACGATCCTTGTTATGCTGTGGTGGCCTCAGAGAAGACTTACCTGCTTCCCCAGGGAGAAGGAGTCATTGGGTCCAGTTCTGAGAAGCTGTAGCTCAACACTGAGAGAAAAAGAATACAGAGTAAGGGTGTTCCACACCTGCTGGGTTAACTAACCCTCACCTAACCAGGAGACATCCCCTTGTAACAACACTTATCAGTTAGCTTATGTTTACTGTTCTCTCTTCTCCCAGAGCATAGGGAGCTACTCAGCTTCTAGGACTGCAATCGATAAAAACAGTATTCTTATCAGTTTGGAATTTCAAATAAATAAGTTGAACAAATTGATTCCTAGGGATCTGCTCACAGAGAAGTAGGGAGATTATTAGTGATTCTCTAATCCAATTTCACTCTTTCCAGTCCTGCCCCTCTCTTTGTGACCCCACTTGGGGTTTTCTTGGCAGAGCAGCTGGAGTGGTTTTGTCATTTTCTTCTTCAGCTCATTTTACAGATGAGGAAAATGAAGAAAACAGGGTTATATGACTTGCCCAGGGTCACACAGCTTGTAAGTGTCTGGGGTTGTATTTGAACTCATGATGAAGAGTCTTTCTGACTCCAGATCTAATTCTTCATCTACTGAGCCATCAAACTGCCTTATATAGGGGGAAACTGAGGCCTGGTTGATTTGCCCATTGTCCCAGAGGAAGTAGATGGCAGCATTGGTTTTCCAACTCAGGTCCTCTGCCTCTAGTTCCAGGGTGTTTCCCTCTACCCAAGGATTCCTTCTCCATGTGCCTCATTTACACTTGTGCTAGGCCCAGAAGGATTCTCCAGCTCTCACTAGTGGTTTGAAATAGAGTTTATTTTGGGGTTCTCCTGTCCTAAATGCTGGTGATGAGGAAGCCACACTTCATTGCATCCTTCCACTGAGAGTCTCACAAAGCTTGTTCTTTCTCTTGCTGCCGCATCTCTCTCTTGGGCTTCAGTCTAATATTTTCCCAGGAGTCCGGGAGGCAATACTCCCTCAGACTATCTTTGAAATAGCAGACCTGGATCTCTCTCTTCTGGTATTCCACAACTTCTGAAACAAACAACAAAGACAACATTTGTGAGAATCTGGCCACACTGGGCCTGGTGGGAATAGGGAACAGGGATGGATGCTTTCCCAGAGCCTCTTTCTACCATGCACCCAAGAGTGCTTTGGTAACATCAAAAGGCCCAGAGACTCAGTCTGGGAACAAAGGAGGGCCTCATCAGTGTTGAAAGTGACCCACTTCCTCTGGGGCCAAAAGGACTCCATTGAGTCACACATCTGAGCAGCCCTTAGGGACAATACAAGAAGAAAAGAAAAGATGGTAAGAAAGTTTAGCTTGAATGTCTAAGTGAAAAGATGTTTGAACTACTCCTCTGAGGTTCCAACCATGATCTCATCAGTTCCCACTGCACCCAAGGGAATTAGGAAATTGAAGAAACATGATCCCAATGGAGAAAGAGAACAGAAGACAGAAGGAGGAGGAGGAGGAGGATAAGGACCAAGGAGGGAGAAAGAGGAGAAGGAGGGCCTGGTCAGTGCCAAGCCACACACAAAAACCAAGTTTTTTGGGTGGGTGATACTAAAGCTTTTCACAAGCATTCCCAGGTTAATCCATCTGGAGTGGTCAGTCAGTGAGTCAACAGCTGACTAACCAAGCCAAAGCTTTCTTTTCACCTCTTAGATTCCTGTCTTCAAAATGGAGGAAGGGGGTGGGGAGATTCATGGGCTCTGCACCTGGCACTCCTGGCTGCCTGGGAGGGCTCCAGGTCTGTAGTAATTGCTGGACACAGAGACAGATGATGATATCCCAGGGCACCTGCATTCCAGAAGGTTCCTCCTGCTCTCCCAAGTCCCTGGTCCACCAGTGGCAATAGGCTTGGCTCAGTAGGTACTCCACCTGGCAGTGGAGCAGTGGGTAGCTGGGATGAGATCCAAAGAGGTGATGGACATACTTGAGGACCAAGGAACATGCGCACTGCCAACCTGGAACACAAGGAGGACTTGGCCAAGAGCAGCTCTGTGTCTGGGGTGAGGTCCCCCATAAGCTGGGAAGGGAGCCAACTCCCAGCAGACAGGATAGGAGCTAGACTATTGTGAGATAGAATGGAACAGAATGGAAAATAATTCTGGGTTTTCTAAGGAGCAGAGGAGAATATAAGCACCCTGAGGGCAGGGATTACCTCAACTTTGTTTCTGTAACCCTAGGACCTTAGCCCAGTGTTTGGCAAACAGAAGGTCCTTAATAGCTGCTTAACAATCAGCTATGTGATTGATTCATGAAATTAACAGTAGGTAAGAACATGCCTTGGAATCAGGTAGACCTGAGTTCAATTCTAGCCTTAAGATATTCTTTACTGTGTGACCCTGGGCAATTCACCTAACCACTGGCCTGCCTCAGTTTCCTATATGTAGAATGATGATCCTAATTGCCTCTAGCTCCTAGAATTGTGGGGGATAAAATGAATTATTGTTTGCAAAGTGCTTTGCAAACTTTACAGTACTCTCTAAATGCTAAATATCACCACACAAGATGGTTTCTAATGTCTCTTTCTACTCTAAAAACTCTACAATTCCTTGATTATGTGATTCTAAAGGCAACCAAAGATTCTATTGAGTTTTTTACCACCACGTTACATTATTGACTCCTCCAAGTTTTCAGGCCCTTGAAAACCACATATGTTTTTCCACATAAAATGTCTTCTATTTATGACTAGCCCCCAGTTCTAATCTTTGAAACTAACAACCGGAAATCAAATTTTTATTACAATAGAGCCTAGATTATGGCTCCAGAAGGTCAATTTTTAGATTCCTAAGTCTAATGGAGCTGCATCTTTTGATGGAACCAAAGAAAGGATTCAAAACTGTGTTGGTTGAAGAGAAAGTCATTAAGTAGAATTGAATATTGTAGTGCAAATTTAATTATATTTTCAGAAAAAAAAAGGAATTGTATATGGTTGGTGGGCAAAAGACTCTCCAGTAAATCACCAAATTCCTACTGACTTTCCAAACTAGCTCTATTCCTAGATTAGCTGTCCAAAGGGGGCCTTCCATCAAGTTTAGGGTAGGGGCATACTCCATTCCTTGGGGAAGGCAGAGACCCAGGGACATCAGGGTGAGGCCAAGACTGGGAATGCTACAATATGGAGAGGGAGACAGCGGGGGAGGGAAGGAAAAGGGAAGAATTCTTCCCAGCTGCAGAATGGAGATAACATGGGAAAATGAGAAGAGCTCAGAAATGTGCTCAGAGAACTTCTTGGCTCAGTTATCTACTACCTATGCAAGTTAGTCATCACACCAGGCCTTCAGTTTCCAAACTATAAAATGAAGGAGCTGGATTAGATGGCATCTGGAGTCACTTAAAACTCTAGATCTACAATCCTCTAACAGCTTCCAATTTTAACTAATGAGCCTATCTATTTAGTTGATAAGCTTTGCTTTTTCCCCCTAAATTATCAAAGTACTAAAAATGGAGTCAGCCCCTATAAATTCAGCACCCAGACCAGCGTCTGGTTGTACCGTCCTAGGTATTTCTCTTTGTTTCTTCAGGCTCATTCTCACCAGCTTCCATTAATTTAGACTCACAACAACTTCATATCTCACCAGTGACTACTAAGAAATGTGGGCAAGCCCATTAAAAAGAAAGATCAGGAAAAAAAACTAACCATCAATTAACAGTCACTCCGTCTTTTGCCAACTTGACAATCTTAAAATTTGGTTCTAATTATAAATATGCTAGAAACACATAAACTACTTACTGATCTTCTGGGGCAAGATGATTGTGGGGAGCTGAAGGGATAGAGTGATGCTCCGGAGCCATTCCAGGTAGTCTGGCATGCTCTCCTGGGCTTTAAGGCATCTTTGGTTATTTAGCCGGAAAAACTCTGGGGCCAGCCCCGATGGGCCACAGAGCTGTTTGGCAGACATGACCCCTGCCAGGAACTGAATCACACTGTTGTATAATTCCAAGATCACTCCCGGTTCCTGGGAGGGCAAGCCAGCTAACTGCCTGTCCTTCTGATCCCTGGAAAGCCGCTCTCCAAATTCACAGTTGATACCCTTCTCCATGAAACGAGTAAAGGTTTCACAGCAGAGCTCAGCAGCTGGAGGAGAATAGCAGACCAGCCATCTCACTGCCTTCTGTACCTAGAGGGGGAAACACCAAGCAAGGGTAGAAAAAGTCCAGTTAACTTTGAGACAGAGACAGAAGGAAGCTCAGAAGCCACCTTGTCCAACCTACACCTGAGCAAGAATCACCCTCTCTATACTCAACTAGTGGTCAATGAGCCTTTGTCAAGAAGGATCCATGATCTCTCAAGGCAGGCCATCTTACTAGGGAACAGTTGTCATTTCAGCAAATTTTCTTCCTGATATGCAGACAGCTGGATGGGGCAATGTCCAGAGCATTGGGCCTGGAGTCAGGGAGAACTGAGGTCAAATTCCGTCTCAGACACTAACTAGCTGTGCTACCCTAGTCACTTAACACGTTTGCCTTAGTTTCCTCATGTGTAAAATGGGGATAATATTACAGCGCTCATTCTCCAGGATTGTTGTGAGGATCAAGTGAAATAATAATTATAAAGCACTTAGCCCAGTGCCTGGAAAAAAGTATGTGTTATATATATATACATATATATATATATATATATATATATATATATATATATATATATAAAATGTTGTTCTTGATGATGATGACGACGTTATTAAATCAACATTTGCATTCTGCAACCATCCTCCATAGCTCCTAATTCTACAGTCTGGTAACTATGCAGAATCTAATTCTTCTTCCATCTAACAGTCTTTCAAACAGTAGAAAACTATCACGTCATGCCCCTCCCTCCAAACTGTCTCTTGCTTACAAGTGGGCCTTCTGCCACCATAGATTGGAATTGTCATATGTACATGACTAATCTCAAGTCTCTTGTGTTGGCGTTATGAAATAAAAAGGATGAAAACGGTCCTCAGGCCCCTCTTGACTTGCAAGTGTCTCTGAAACAGGGTTTCAGCATTTGGTATTCTTTTCTGGTCTTTCTTAGTTTCTGTTCACAGGAGGGTCTCGCAACCCAAGTGACCATGCAGCAAAGGCTCAGCAATTCCAACTTTACCTGGTTGGACCCTTCCAGATCTTGAATGTAGCATGGGATCCTGAGAATGGTGAAGTAGGAAATGAGATGACTGGTAATCAAGTCTCTCAGTCTCAGACCTTCAAGAGAAACAGATACCAGGGAGCATTTGTGCCTACTCTGCTCTACTCAGATACCCAGACAGAGCCTCCTTTCAGGTTTGCCAAAGTCCTCAAGGATCCATGATGGCATTGCTGGGGGATCTCCTGCCAGCCAAGACTGAAGATCTCAACCCACCCACTCATTCACACATCCCACCCACTCATTCACACATAATCTACAGTTTGAGAGAGCATCCTGAGGCTTAGAAGAGCTCCCAGAGTGGGCATGCATCAGAGGCAGGACTGATGCTCAAAGCTCCCTGACCCCCAGACCTATACTATCTATCTAGCCCCTAGACCAGACCATGCTGCCTCACTATACAACTTTACTTCTCTTTCCTTTTCAGCTGGATCTCAGATGTCATTGGTGTAGGGAAATCGAAGTGTAGCTATTACCTCCACTTGTGTACAATGACAACTCAGCTCTAACTTGTTGTCTTAGACTGTAGTCTGGAGACACTGAGAGATTAAGACAATTGACTGAGATCATGGAGCCAGTATATGTCAAAAGACCAATTTGAACCAAACTCTGTTTCCAAACCCAGAGTTGTCCATTGTACCAAAGCCCCTGTCTAGCCATTACATTTGGGGATAGAAGGGAGGGGATAGAAAGAAGAGAAAAGAAGGGAAAGGCAGAACAGGGGAAGGAAGAGAATGGCAGGGAAGGGGAGGGGAGGGTGGGAAGGGCAAGGAAAGAATAAGGGAAAGGGCAGGGCAAGTTTCCATTTGATCTACCTAGCCCCATGGGTGACATGCAGCACCACCTTGCAGGAATTTACCCATGGTTACTCAAGTTGACGCACCTGCCTTGGCTTCCTCTTCTCTGACAGTCTCACTGTCAGCAGGGACAAGGATCACCAGGGGCACCAAGGGCTGGGGTGGTTTTGCCCTCAGCAGCTGGGACAATCGCAGGCGAGCCAAATGCCAGTAACTGTCTTGGCAAACTCCTCTTCTCCTTGTTGGCAAGAGGAGGATGAGGCCATTGAGGGCAAAGAGACTGTCCTGGGTCTGAGCCTTGTGAAGTTGTTCTTTGGCACAGACTCCATGCAAAGCCTGGGCAAGAGCAACAGATGGAAGGGAAGGTTAGGTCTATTAAAAGGGCTGCGAGACTGCCTCAGGACATCAACAAGCCACAATGGGCTTGGGGTGGGTACCCCTTTTACCAGTGAGAATAGGTATTCCCTCATTCACCTCATTAATAATCAAACACTTATCATGTGCTTACTACAAACTGGCTTCCCACAGATAACTTGGTGGGGAGCTTCACCAGGATCCCGTGTAAGGCTTCTCCAGCTCCATAGAGACTATCAGAGCCTACACCCCACTGAAAGCAATGCAGAGAGGCCAGGATCACTGCCACACCCTGGTCTTGGACAAGTCAGACAGCAGTCAGTTAGCCCAACCCATCATTGGTCTGGTTCATTATCCTCCAGGATATACAGTATACATAATACAGTAGGTTTTCCTCCAGGAGGGCATCTGCCCATGCTGGGAAGGGAGGACCAGGTGATAAGAGGCCACAAAGTATGTTATTAGGAAGTTGTTACTGGTAAACTAAATTATATAATCTTTGGAACAAATAGCTTGTGGGTATGCCTTTACATATGCA
>JAQQSK010013013.1:0-11643 GCA_028658325.1 Potorous gilbertii | reverse complement strand
ATAGAACAAATCCTTTTATTATGGGGATCTGTTCTGTGAAATTTGGATTCAGTCAAAGGGCTTCATGTGAGGTCCTAGAGGGCCACATGTACTCTTGAGGTCAAAGTTTCTCCATCCCTAAACTCTAAATCTTGGTCAGGTCACTCATAATTCTTAACATAATACTAATAATAAAATAAAAATTATCAGTTTTTCTGGAGGAAAACCAAGAAAGCAGTCTGTTAGAAAATACCTCCTTTTCTGAATTTCTCTATCACTTAAAATTAGTTGGCATCTTCTAACCTTGAAATATTCATTTTATTTTTTTTTCGTATTTAATCAGCACTAATGTCACAAAATTTTTTATGTTGAAAATTAAAAAAAAACCATGCTGGGTTAGCTACTTTGGAGCAATGGCAGCATCCTGTGACAAAACAGAATTATCAGAATTATTTTATTCATCTAGTCTAGTAAAACATGCAAAATATGCAACATTGCATGAATGAATCAATGAACGAATGAAGCATTTATTAAGTACTTACTTAAGTGCTAGGTTAAACACGGGGGATTCAAACAGGTAAGTAAAACAGTCTTTGATCTTAAAAAGTTCCCATTCTAATGGAAGAAACAACATATATGGAAGTCCCAGTGGCAAATCAGATGGAAGGTCCCATGGTAGCAACAAAGCAGATGGTACATGCTTCTTCTTTAATGTAATTTCTACTGGTATATCACGTTCCAATTATTTTTAATAAAATTATTTGTTGTTTCTGTAATTTGTTCTTTGGTATAGACATCTTTTAAGATTAATCTCTAATTAATCTTTTTAAGCCCTTTACTAGTTCCCATTTTATCACAAGAATGTTTAATATTACTGCTTTCTGTATTTATTTATGAACTTTTTGGCTAAGCATATAGTCATTTTATAATAAATTTACCCTGTTAAGCTCAATTAAATGTATATTTTTTCCGACTCTCATTTATCATATGTTAGAAATATTTGATATTTAAATTTAATTTCATGTTCTTAATTACTTTATCTCTTAAGGAGATTGGTCAAGACCTGAAATGGATATACTGAGCCCCAAACTATTGTAACTATGCTATTTCCCATCTGCATGCATTATCTTTAACCTTAAATAATAATATTTATATAGCAGTTATTCCGTGTCATTCATAAATAAATATAGAAAGCACACTGTGTTGAGTACAATTGTTACCTCATTTGATCCTCATAACAATTTGGGAAATAGATGCTATAATTATCCCTATTTTATCATTGAGGAAACTGAGGCAAACAGCCCCCAAGTGAGTTTCACAGCTTGTAAGTGTGTGAGATTAGTTTGAACTCAGTTTTAGGCAGTATTTTATTCACTGTGCCAATTAGCATGGCAGTAAGTGCATGTATATTACAAATTGACAGTACTTCATGATCTATGGTGCCTTTAAATAAAATGCAATTTTTCTCTTTGTCTCTTCACCATGACTATTTTTACTATTATGTTGTTTGAGATTAAATGTCACCACTGTTTTGTTTTATTTTTGTCTTTGTTGTTGTTTTTAACTCTCTGGAAACCTGGGCTCCCGTCTTTCACTTTAACCATGTGACTGCTTATTTTTTCAGATGTCTTTCTTATAAACAATGTGTTGTTGGATTCCAATTTATTCAGGAACCTCCTTCCAATTGGGTATTAAGTTTATCCCATTCATATTCATGGTAGTTATTGTTAATTATATTTTTCTATCACATACTATGTATATTTTTTCTCTCTTACTCTTCCAGTTCTTTGTGATGATGGAGGAGGCTCAGTACTAGTGACTTTTAATTGGAGAGGTCTAATCTTTCTTTTCTATGCTTCTCTACTTCAACCAGTTTAGACCCTGATCTCTGCTCCCTTCTTCCTTTCTCTCCTGTTGATCCCTCCTTTACAGTTCATCTTTATGATCTATCTGTATTGAAGTTTGGTTTGTATTTTTGCTTGTGGTTTTTCCCTCCCACCTCTATCATCCCTCTTAAGTCCCATCTCCCCTCTCCCTGTTACCTACTATTTTCCAATTGAATTAAATAAGTTTCTAAACCAAACTTTCTCTGTGTGTCTTCTTTGCCTAGTTCATGAAAGACACCCTGTTGGGAACAGTGGTGCAAACCTATAATGCCTGTTGCTGGGAAGGGTGAAGCTAAAGGAACACTTGACCTTGAGAATTGCTCTCGGTAGGGCTAAACCCTGTCACTTAAGTGACTGACAGTCCCTCAATATCAACACCAAGTCAGGCACAAACATAGTCCAGTAATGGGGATCAGGAAAGTTTTAGAGAGCTTCCTGGACCTCTAAGGGGTAAAACGACTGGCTCAGAATCATTGAATTAGATGTGGCACTTGAATCCTGCCTTTCCTGACTCAATGGACAGGCTCCTCTGTTCCATATTGCTTCTTTCTGAAGGGTCGTAGTATATTGATTGTTTTGTGCATTTCACATTATGTTCTGCAAATACTCAAACCCCACACCAAGAAAAGGAATTCAACCAATTGAGATATCTAAATAGTAAAAGATTAGAGTTATCATATATTTTTACAGACAAAAATTTTGAGAAAAGATGATTTTCCAATCTCATTATTTATATAAGAGAATGGTCTACTTGAAATAAAAGTTCTGTGGAGGAAAGCCTTGGAGTGACCCTGAATTGAAACACAGGGTCACAGAACCATAGAATCTGAAAGTTGAGAGGAACCTCAGTAGACTCTAGTCTCCTACAACCCATAAATGAATGAGGTCCATGGAATGGTTTCCATGGGGGAACAAAAGGTGCTATAGGTCTTGTAAACAGACTCAGCTGTCAAGATAATAGATGCTGAAAGAAGCAAATAGTCTTCTTGAATGTATCCAACACTACTTGGACAATACACCACTTCAAACTATGTCATCCAAAAATATTTTTCTCCATCAGTATCCAACCAGATTCTCCATTAAAAGATCTCTGACTTAAGTGCTTTTTAAGTTCTACAAAGCACTTTACACTCACACACACACACACACACACACACACACACACACACAATCTGAATATGGTACCAAAAACAATGAGTATCACTCTCATTTGATATATCTGGAAAATAAAGGTCAAAAGAGTCAAATATGTCACAAAACAAATAAAGGAAAGAACAACAACTCAAACATAATATTTACATCCCTCAGTCTAGTGTTCTTATATAACTCATTGTTTCTCACCTGTTTGTTTTATTACTTTAGGCAAATACAAGAAGGGTTTATGATTTCCCAGCATGGGTCTCCTCCCAGTGTAGGAAGTCTCTCCACAAAAACAAAATACATACTGTCTGTGTATAAAGATAGAAGGGTCCTTAGGAACCATAGTGACCAACCCCTCTTTTTACATTTGAGGAAACTGAGGCCCAAGAAACTGGCACGACTTGCCGAAGGTCACAGGCAATGACAGGGGCACAATTTTAACCAAGATTCCCTTGAATCCAAAGCCAACATCATTTCCACACCTATCTGTATATCTTTATATCTCCATGGAGAGATTTAGAACCGGAAAGGAACCTAGACATCAAGTCAAACGTCTAAGGTGAGGTGATAAATTCTGAGATATGTAATGATTTGCCCAATGGCACACAGATTCTAAGGGACAGAACTTTCAGTTAAATCCATGTCATTTATACCCAATCCAAGCCCTCTTTTTAAGATGCCACACTGCTACAATCCTAAAGAGTTGTCTGACACATGGACGTAAAGTCACTTATGAAACTACACACAACGAGTCAGTGTTAGAGAAGGAATTTGAACAAAGAGCTTCCTGAATCTGAACCCAACACTCTGTCTTGCTCACTCATGTACATATAAGAATAACAACAAAATATGTATATGTGCATACATATATGTATATAAGCATGTGTGTGAGTATGCATGTAGACACAGGTGGGAATTTTGGTCATCAAGTAGATCAATGCTATTTACCAGAAATGTGATGACTTACATTATTCTACATTCTCTTGAACAAAGTCACCCAACTGGTTGGTCCAGATCAGAGGTGGGGAACCCATGGTCTTCTAAGTCCTTCGGTGCATCCCTTTGACAGAGTCTAAGCTTTAAAGAACAAAATTCATTAGAAGGGAGTAAAGGTACTCCTACTCAAAGTCCCTTGAGCAGCTTGGTGACACAGTGGATGGAGTGCTGGGTCTGGGGTCAGGAAGACTTATCTTTCTAAGTTCAAATCTGAATTCAGATACTAACTAGCTGTATGACCCTGGTCAAGTGAAATAACCCTGTTTGCCTGTGTTTCCTCATGTGGATAATGAGTTAGAAAACGGAACGTTAATACCACGCCAATATCTTTGCCAAGAAAACTTCAAATGGTTCAGGAAGAGTCAGGCATTACTGAACAACTCTCAATCTGAAAGGGTTGTTGTGAAGAGGAATTTTGTAAACACAGTCATATAGAAAACAAGGTGTGGTCAGCTGGTGACATTTCAGCTTAAATTGTTTTATTGGCTTCCTGTGTTCTCCACAGTTAAGGGGTAGGGGGGGAGGTAACGGGTGAAGAAGACACAAAATGAGAGATGGGAGCCCTTAAAGCACAGTGACTTGTTTTTTAACATGTTTGGCTAGAATTCAACTACAATGGACACAGATGGTTTCTTCATTTAGAAAGAAATATGTCAATTAAATCCCTGCCCCAAAAAGAAGCATCCCATCCCAACAGAACCCCTGCTATATATCCAACACATTGGCAAATGGAATGCCCAGGTGGGAATGGCCCAATGATATACCTCCACCAAAGGAAAAAGAACCTTCAATTAATCTTTTACTAGGAAGCTCCAATCTTACTCTCAGGAAAAGCACTCCTGCTTCTAATAGCCAAAGACCTCTCTTCACAGCCTAGCAAATCTCAGGACACAGAGCTTCAAAGAAAGAAAGAATCTCAGTACGTTCTACTCCAATCTATTCCTGAACATGAAATGGACAGAATTAATAAGTCACAGGCAAAATTAATTGAGAATTTCGAGAGTGTCATTTATTAGACAGGCTGGCAGCTACCTCATGCAGAGACCCAGAGAAGACAGCCCCGAACTGAGGTGGGTGAGTGCATTTTAAGCATCTCGGCGCTACTCGGTACAGCCTTGAGGGTTCCACAAAAAGCAGGGTTCTGACAGAGTAAGAGGGGGGCTGGCTACTAGGCAAGAACCCCCAAACAGAAAACAGGTGCCAGGAGAGGTACCCAATGAAAGACTGGCTGTCATGGAACATAGAGTAGTTGTCAGGAAGGCGAGGGGGGGTTACCTATCAATGGGGGTCTAACATTGGGAAGGGCACAGGTGGTCACCATGTAAATGGACTAAACAAGAAATGACTGTTAACAATTTATCAGGGATTAAACCAAAGGGGAATAACGTTTTGACAGGGGCTTAACAACAGAAGGAAACTCTTAGTAGGCAAGCTATTCTGCCCAGTAACCTAACAGATATCTCTTGGCCTAGGGGCCCAGGGAGAAATAATGTCCATTTTAAACACATACCTGACAAATGATTATCTAGCCTTCAACTGAAGTCTAGAAGCAGCCCATCCCCCTTTGAGAAACTTCTTATTAGTAATAGTGATGAAAAATACCATTTAAATAACCCTAAAACTTTTTAAAGGTTCAAGCCATTTAACCAATAAAATCTCATTGGATCCTCACAACAATTCCATGGGGTGATATTACTGCAATGTAAAGATAAGGAAACTGAGTCAGAGATTAAATGATTTGTATAGGGCCATGTAGCTAGTAGATGTCTAGGTAACATTTGATCTCAACTTCCTGACAAAGTCCAGTGAAGCATCACCTGTTTGCCAAAAAGCCAAGTTTTTTCCTTTCTTCTGGTTGACATCTGAACTTCTGGACTTTCCACTCCTTATTCTTAGTTCTCCACCAGGATCAGATAGAACAAATGAAATCACTCTTGAGTTCTGAAATAGGGTGAACTCAAAGTAAGTTAAGTATGGAGGAAAATGCATCTATCATACAGATAAAGAAGTTTGCAAGGCTAGGACACCCATGAATCATGAATACACGTGAATGTATAGTTCAAGAATATGTTGTGTCCATCAAGGAAACTTACAGAAATATTTTACACATTCAGGGAGAAAATGGGGCAGAAACCAGACCTGGTTATGAGATTCCAACCAATCTGAGCAAGAAAATTCACTTCACTGTGATCGTTTTCTCCTTCATGATCCAAATTGTTCCAAACTTTAATGAGAGAGTGCAAGTACACTTGAGTCATTCTGGGTAACCAAGACTAACCTAAGTTAGTTTTGGTTTGCCAGATAAACAGTGCTTAGATCTGCAAGGTGGAATACAGTCCAACTTCTCCAGAGTAAAGTACCTTAAGAGTAGGAAAGCAATGACATCCTTAGGATTCTGAAGAAGGAGGGATATTTCTTATTGTCAGGATGGTCTTTTCACAAAGAAAGTATTACTTTTGTCATTAACAATATTAAATTTAATTTTATTTCATCATACCTGTACAAATACACTTTCAAATACATGAAGAGCGTCATCATGGCCATCCCCTCCCAATATCCTCTCTTTTCCAGATTAAACAACTGTGATTCCTTCAGCTAAGCAGTATGTGTTATGTTCTCAAGAATTCTCACCACCCTGATCCTACCCATTCAGGTATCCCACATATTATGAACATCCTTCCTAGATGGGATTGCCCAGAACTAAGCACAAGCACTTTGATCTCCATATTACGAAAAAGGAAACTGGTGATCTGGGAGGTGAAGAGATGAAGTGATTTGATTCACTGTTGGTGTCCAAGCTGACAAAAAACTCAGGGACCCCTGAGGCCCAATTTAGGGCTCCTTTCACTGTACCACAGTATGCTAAACCCACACATACACAGTCACACACACACACACACACACACACACACACACACACACAAACATTTCCTCTGGTTTCCCAGACTTAGAAGGTTTAACCAAAGCAATGAATCTCTAATGGCAGAATTGCAGAGAAAAGCTCATCATGGACACAAGAGATTTTAGGAAGAAGCCTTTTATGTGTATGTCAAAGATGGCATTTGTTGAATTTGTTTTGGACTAATCCTAGGATGTCATAGGCATGGGGAAATATTATTGAAGAAAATCCCTCTCCTCCTGGATAACACAATTTTAGAGTGCTTCCTGGGGGCACTGAGAGTTAAAATGCCTTTTCCTGGGTCATAGAGCTTGTAGTTGTCAGAAGTAGGATGTAAACCCTGACTTTCCTGACTCAATGGCATGGGCTCTCTCCTCTATGCAATGTCACTTTTCTTTAAAGAATCAGAGTTCATTTCACTCCATGTTCTATGACTAAACTGAAATCTTCCCTCCCCCAAAAAAAATCCAGAATTCAAGTTAATGAGAAATTAAGAGAAGAAAATGAAAATTCATCAAAAATTTTCATAGCTATAAATTTCTAGGAAAATCTTGTTTTCCAACTCACTACTGAAGGAAGGAAACAATTTATTAGAAAGGAAAGTTATGGGAATGAATGAAAGGAATAAATATAGAATTTGGGAGTTTGAAGAGACCTGAGTGACCTTGTAGTCTACATGAACCTATACATGAACAAGGACACATTTGGGCAAGGCAGTATCTGCTGAAAGAATCAAAGTACCCAATATGGGCTGATCAGCAAGTGGATTTAAAACTGTAAGCCAGAAATCATTTCTTGGTTAATCCTCTGAGGAAATCTTTGAGAATAACATCTCTGAAATAGGTCCTATGTGATAAGCATTTCACTTTAAGGTTCTAAGGTAACTAGGAACCTTAGAGGTCATCAAGTCAAACACCCCCATGTTATCCTCTGTTTTACAGATGAGGTAACTGAGGCCAAGAGAGGTGATATAATTCACCCAAAGACACCAAGATATTGAGACACAGAACATTTACTTGAACTCAGGTGACTCAACTCTACTCTGAGCACATTTTCCATTTGCAGAAAATGGGATGGTGTCATTCTCCATTACAGAGAGTGTTTTTCTCTCCATCACAAGACTGAAATGGAAGCATTTTCTCCATAAGAGGGCTAACTTCTCTATCATATTAACACCACCCAGCAATTCTATTTCTTCCTCTAGAAAATAGCAGGCTTACATTAGGCAAGATCTGAGATTCCTTCCAATTCTAAGTATAGTTAGAGGCACCTTGACATTGCGCATAAAGACCTGGATTTACAATTTGGAAGAAGTGATTTCTAATTCTGCATCAGTTATGATGTAATCCTAAGCAAGTCACTTTACCTCTTCCACACTCATTTTTCTCGTCTGAAAAAAGGAAATAAGTATGTCTGTATCACTTACTTCATAGGGCTGATATCAGCAACAAATATAAGGTACTATACAAACTTACATCACAATATAAATCTAAATTACACTTATTAGTCAAGACTAGTGTATGGTTTCTTATAGATTCAATTCCAACAATTGGATAGAACCACTTGTTTTAAAGAATCTTAGGTCCTATTTTTGCCCATTCTTTTGACATGATCAGTAGACAATATTGTAAATTTCCACTTCTCCAAAATGTGTGGAACGCAACTCTGAGGGAATTCTTCATTATCTTCTTTAACTCTTGAAAAGGGTGAGAACTCAAAGGTGTCTTCTCAAAACGTAGAAGACAGGAGAGAAGATCATCTCCCTTACTTGAGCAGACTCTCTTCAAGTATCAGAGTTTCCTATTCATTCCATGAACAAGTTGGATTTTTCTCAGTAAGGAGGGGAGGGGACAAGAAGGATGTAATTCACTTTAGTTTTTCTTGACATAAGATCATAGATTAAAGATAGAAGGAACCGCGGAGTCAATCTTATCCAACTTTTTATTTTGCAGATTCTGATTTGGAAATCTCAAGAAAAGAAATTCAATGACAACAGTTTGATTTCTAACTTGGATTATCTGTTGTAATCTTATAAGAGAAATATTATATTTATGAATTAAACTATCTACTGTCTCCTGGTCTTTGGATAAGTGATTCCATACAGATGGAATATATCCCTCCCTCTCTTTTGTCTCTTAGAATTCCTTACTTCTTTCAAAGTACAATTGCCACAATTTGTGCAGGTGACCTTTCTTGAGGTCTGGCACTTGTAAATGCTCTTTTTCTTTTGAAATTGCTTTGGGTAACTTTGTACTTATCATACATTTATTTTCCATTTATATTTTATAATCTTCCTTCTCAATGCCCTCAGCACAATGTAAAATCTTAGAGGGCAAGATATTTTCTTTTTTTCCCTCAGGATCTAACATTGTGCCTTTTACATGGTACTTAATCAATAATGCTTGATGAATATCAATTGAATGAAATAAATTATTGACGCACACATTTTGAAGTTTTTAGCTGAACTTGTTATGAAATCATCTGCCATTTTAGTCACATGAAGAGAAAAATTTGGGACATTTTATTGACTTACCTGTGAATGTGAGAAATTGGGTCTACATACATCATCACCTTTTGTATGCTTATGTGTGTTTAGTCTCTCTCTTCCTCTGGATGACCCATGCAGTGGTTTCCTTCCAATGGGGTTTCTAATAATATTTATTCATTAGAAGATTCTGATAGCTTCTTATTGATGGCAATAGTTTCACAACCAAAGGTAAAATCTACCTGGAGAATGTTGGGGAAAAATTTTTGCCTGTGTGGTAGAAATGAAAGGGAGTAATTCTCCACCTGTGGGAAGTCTAGAGTCATAATTGAAAGTGAAGGTCTTTACTAGCAAACTTGAGAGAGCACTCTGAGGGACTGGTGCTCTAAATATGATATTCTGACTGTATTTGCCTTCTTGCCAATACCATCATACCAAAATGAGAAGTTAATATAGCTCATCAGATGAAGTTTTAACTCATCAGCATTTCACAGGAAAGTGACACATAGGCCTATAGCAGAAGATACCTACAATACAGTACAAAATGGTGGCACTTTGCTTTTCTGGTATTGAATTGAAGATGTAATCATTGATGGAAAAGGTGGTCAGGGAAACTGTCAGGGGAAATACAGGTTTCAGTGATTACTAAAAGATGGAAAGAACAGTAAAAGAAAAGGTTTAGAACAATGAAAAGTGTATTGCTTATGGAACAGGCATTCCAGAAAACACAGTGGAAAGGGTAGGTGATGTATGGTTATGACTTTGGGGTGAGAGACTGTATCCCCAAGGCAATACTCACAGCACTGGTGTCGTTCTCAATCGCAAAGGATAACAGACTCTGTATAGAAAGCAGAAGAAAAACATTTCTTCAGACACCAGAAAGCCACATCCCAAACTAGAAAGCAAAATCAGTCATAGTAACCAAGAAGGTAATAAACATGATCACTGCAAGGGGCAAAGTCATTCCCAAGCCTCCCCACCTCTGCTGGGGCCTTCTCACAAGCAAACACTCACAAGTCTGACCCTTGCCAAGAGCCTGTCTACTGGTGTCCTCTCTCCTCTGCCCCGACCTTGCTCATTCACTTCCTTCTAGTTCTGCTTCCCCTTCCAGTTCCACCTATTAAGCAAGCTCCTCCCACCACAGGTCTCTTAGGCTTCCAGGTGATTTAAGCCGATCACATGGGCCTGTTAATGAATGAGAAAGTTCTTTCCATTTAAATTTAAATTGCTGTCACATTTAAATTACTGTTACAAAAGGTTGAGGGGAAGATGAGTAAGAAATCAGGTGGTGGGAAATATAGAATCAGATTTAGATTATAATGGAGTTCTAAACCCCTAGTATTTCTCTTATTTTGTAAAGTTTTCTTCTTTAATGGCCTTTTGTGTCATATCCTTATAGTTTATGGGTCATAGGCCTTTAAAGGAAGGATATATGATCTTCTCAGTCTGAGAAACTCCAGCTTTGGAAAATTGCTCCAGCAGTGAGGATGGAGGAGGTAAATCTTTGAGGTCATCTAGTCTAACCAGCTCATCTTTCCACTGAAGACAGTGTGGCAGAATCGGGATTTGAATCCAGGTTCTTCAGCTCCAAATCCTATGCTCTAGGCATTCTTTCCATTAGAGCAAAATGCTTGTATCTGAGGCACATAAAGGTTAAACCAGTTGTCCAAGGCCCAGAAGCTAATAACATCTGGGGTAAGATTTGAACCCAGATTTTCCTAACTCCATTCCAGCCCTAGATTGTATAAATTTATATACACAGGAAAGAAATTTTCAGCAGGTATGTAGCTAAATACTACATAAATGTGATGACTAGTATAATAGTATTCTCAGTGTCTTTTACTTTACACAGGGGAATGAATAAAGAGGAAGAACAAGCCTCAAAGGCCATAGAGTTAAATTCTCTCATTCACAAATGAGGAAATTGAGGTCAAGGAAGGTTGTGATTTCCCTAAGTTTCCACAAGTAGCCAGAATCAGAGGTGGGATTTGAATCTCAGGCCTCTGGCTCCATAGGTTTTTCACTCCACTGACTTCCCTATGTGTGTTCTGACATGATACCAAAGTTACCCAGAAATTCCATTACTTCCATTATTTCTACTACAAAATTACAGTCTTACATGAGATGAGCATGAATGTTACTTCTAGATTTACATTTTCAAAATGCATCATTTCATGGAGGGCAGCTTGCCCTAGTAGATAGAGTTCTGGACATGGGATTAGGAAGATCAGGGCTCAAATCCTTTCTCAGACAATTAC
>JAQQSK010013012.1:0-11644 GCA_028658325.1 Potorous gilbertii | reverse complement strand
AGAGAGGGCAGATTGGTGATATGGGTAATTAGAATGTTCAGTGTATTGGGGAGGGCGGAGGGGACAAATGGGGAGAAAATTTTGGAACCCAAAATCTTGTGAAAATGAATGTAAAAAGTTAAGTAAATAAATTTATTAATAAAAATTAAAAAAAAGAAAAAAAAATGAAGTAAAAAATGTCTTGGTAACAGAAAATGAGGTTTAGTTTCTCTCTTTCTTTTCCCTCTAATGCCTAAAGTCCTATAAGTAATAGTTAAATGAATTGGGAGTACTTCTAGAGAAGATGTTGGGAGAGGGTGATATCATCGTTGATATGAAACAGTTAAAGGACTTTTCCAGAGGAAAGGCAAATAGAGTTACTCTGTGCTGGCATAGGCCATAGAACTCAAACCAATAGATTAAAATTATCTGAAAGTAGGCTGCAACAATATCTATGTATGCTTAACTGGTACCCACTCTTTCATTCCATTCAATTAAAGTAAGTAGATGAGAAATAGATCTGAATCAGATGTAAAAGAATATATTCCTTCTCTACAAAATTCATCAGTAAGTGATGAGAAATATAGGAATAAACCTTCTGATAAGGAAGAGATTTTAGCATAATGAGTGTGTAAAAAGCTATGAATGAGAAAGTAGTACACACAGTGATTCTGGACTGAGAGGACCTTTGCTCAAATCCTACTTTTCATGTATATTATCTGTATAGGGTAGTCCCTTAACCTCCTTAGGCTTTAATATTTTTATCTGTAAAATAAGAAAATTGGACCAGATTGCCTTTGAAGTCATTTCTATCTTTAGATCTATGATGTCAAGAATAGAAGAGCAAGGTCTGATGGAATTCAGCTATCAAAAATAATCTGGTACTAAGTGGGGAAAGATTTGATCCAATACAATGAGTTAAAGTGATTTTAAGCTGGTTTTTATCTTCTTTAAATCCAAGTGCCTACAAACTCACAAGTACATGTTGTTTGTACTTCATTTTCAAAGAGACCCAATGACATCACAAGTCACTGGATGATTAATTGAAGTCTGGTGGCTGGACAAAAGTCAAGATGACTGACAGTGGCCCAAGAGGAAGTTGATAGCCTTGACATCTTTGATGCCTGACCAAGCTCTAAGTACTCCACAGTACACTTGCTTCAGCCACCTTCCTGGCCATTAGAAAAAAATTTTCTCATCTACCCATTCCACTAGGGAGAGTCTAGACATGTTTGGAGTAACCATCCCCCTAACTCTCTGAAAAGTTTAAGACCTGTTGGTTACCCTCCATCTGGTTTAGCCCTTCTGCTGAAAAGGTTTTATTGGGGTGAGGCTCCTACTCATCCCACAGAGTCTTAAAGTCATGGGTGGGAGTTAGGTAAAGGTGGATACCAAAGATGAAAGCGGTCCTAGTCATCCCTGAGTACCCCAATCACCACAAGTAGATATACTAATTCTCAAAGGATGATTTTGATTTATTGACATCTTTATAATGAAACAATAAAAAATAATTTTGGGGGGACTAATTCAGGACATGAAGAAATTCCTTCCTTGACTCTTTTATATTTTGGGCCACTCTCCTATAGGTAAGGGTATTCAGGATACCTTGTAGGATCACTTATGTCAAGAAAGGAAAGGCTAGTATTTAATCTTTTTTTCCATCTGCCTTGCTACAGGCTCTGGATGAGTAACACTGCCAAAAATACCCTTTAGCTCAGTGAAGGGACTATTAAATACTGACAACAGAAGGTAACTCTGTGGCCAGCATGTGCAAAGGGAGGCTTAAAATACACATATTCTCCAACTGCTGTGCATTTTTGAGTGACTGCAATTGTACTGCTTCAGGCAAAGTAGTTACAGATACAAGACCAGGCTTATTGGCAGAATGTGCTGAACAATTAACATGTTTTCAATTAAAATGTGTTTCACTTAATTATATTGATTAAGAAACATAAATGGTAAAGAACCTTTTGTTGAAGGGCAAAATTAAAAAAATGAAATATGATTCCCTCATGTTTCAGATTAACCAGAAGTTTGGGAAAAGAACGAAAAAAAGAAAATCGGGATGAGGTATGAGGAAGACACTAGTAATTTTTCCCTCTATTCCTTATGACAGGTGTTTGACCATGGATGTTAGCCAGATAAACTATTATATCAAAGATTTTTTTTTATTTTTTGTGCATGACAAAAGCTCACAATAAATAAAAGTAATCTATTCTTTTCTTCAGACTTACTTTGTTTCTAATGCCTCAATCCAAGAACCTATTGCTGTATATTTGAATTTAAAATGCATGAATTGGAGATCACAATTTCTCATGCTTTCTAAGGCTTCTGAGAATAAAATGAGATATGTGTGCAACAATATGATCAACTGCTGTATTCAAGGGACTATGAGTTTTTATACTATCTCTTTTCACCAAAGGTCCTCTCTGCTCTAGTTCCAGGCATATGTTCAGATTTCTTTATATCTTTTGGCTTAGAACTATCTCACACTGATTCTCCAAGAAAAAAAAAAATAAATTACTTTTGGATCACATCTATTGTCTCTCCAAAGTGGAAAATAAAAAGGTACTCAATATTGTAATATGAGTCAGCTGTGGGATAGCTCTATTTTTTTTTCCCTATGCAAAAAAGAAATATGTAATACAAAAGGTTCTCACAAATGGGTAGCAGTGAAGATTGTTGTTATACAGTCTTAGGTTTTTGAGACCTAGAACCTTCAAAATTTAAAGCATTTAGAGTGAATTTCTCAACAGATATTCTGCTTTTCACCTAATCATTTCCAGGTTCTCAAATTCTCACCCACTGACCCCATACATAGACTACTAGGTACTTCCCTCTAAATTTACCTTCCTATATCATTTATTACATAGCTAATTTGTAAGTTACCTCCCCAACTAAAATATGAATTACTTTAGAGAAGATCATTTTTTCCTTCTTTCAAGTTTTAAAGTTTCCAAGTTTCCTTCTCCTTTTCAATTTTTTTCTCTTTTCCTTTCATTTTTACTACTCAACCATGAAATTCCTATTTTATTACTTATCTTTTTCTGTTTATATTCTGCTTTGTCCCTTCCATCACTATGTGTTCATTAAGATTAATTGTAAATGTATTCAATTCACTTGTGTTAGGTTTTTGTTTTTTGCTTTTTTGTTCCTAGATCTGACTTTTAACATTGCAAAGGACCTAGTTCAGGGCTCATAATCAAAAAATAATGGAAATTGAATCAGTGTAGTTGGCTAACCTAGTGATTTCATTCATTCTAACTAGCTTAATGTTGTTAATGTGCGCATGTTGTTTTTCTTCCCCCACTCCTACTACCCCCAAGCCCTTGAAGATCATTGGATCATAGGATATTGAGATAGAAAGGAACTTAGAAGTCATCCATCTTAGGTTCTTCATTTTTAAATCAGGAAATTGAGAGTTTTATAAAAATAGTATAATAGAGATTAATTAACTCTGGAGTTTCAGGGCAGGAGCAAACATAGTAGCAAATAATAGAACTGATATTTGAAACAGAGGAAGAGAGTTCTTTATCTTCTATAATATAATATGGGAAAGATGAAATAAAAAAAAATAATGGAGAGTGAATACATGGGTCTCACAAATTAAAGCAAACCAAATTCATGGATATTTATTTATCTTTTACTTCCTAACCCTGCTTCCCTTCACCATCAAGCATTCTTAAGTGGCAAATGTGCAGTGAATATTGTGGTATTTGAAGAGGGAATGGGTGCTTACAGTACGATGAGCAATAACCCATTCCAAATAAGGAAGTGAGAAAAAAAAAATCAGAGACCTAGATCAGGGAGGAAGCAGTCGAAGGGACATAAAATCAATCAATCAATCAATCAATCAGCCAATTAATAAAAATTTACTAAGGGCCCACTATGTTCACAGCACTATGATAGGGATAAAAAAGGAGGCAAACTACAGTTCCTGCCTATAAGGAGCAACACATACAGAGGAAAATGACAAAGTAGAAAATAAATAGGAAGAAATAAGTAACAAAAATACCAGTTTCATGTAATTTATGCAAAGTTGAACTTCTGTACTACACAAATACACATTTTATTTTTTCAAATGAAGACCTTCATCTCTTCTTGAACAGTAGGTGGTGAATTGATTTTTATGAAATGCACCAATGTCTCCTGCTAAGAAACAGCAGTAAATCTACTTTGGAAGAAAAGAAAAGATTTGCAGTATTTGCTTGGGCATTTGACATGATCCTCAAGGCTTTATCAGCATGGTTTGTCAAAAACTGTTACAGCCACAACTGTGATTACTGCCATCTGCTCCCTGGGCTCTATCCTACTTATATGATGTTACAAAGATGGAAGGATCAATTTCTGTAAAAGTGTTCACAATGGCAAGTGTAAAATATAAAAAGTCATGAGCAGCAACAAAAAATTACAAACAATAAACCATGGTGATAATTGGAAATTACATAAATTACTAATTTTCATATATTTTTTCATGTCTGCATGCATTTACTCAATAAACATTCATTAAGCACCTACTCTGTTTTGAGTACTATGCTTTAAATTACTTCACTCAAATGTCATCATAAAACCCAGCCTCTTACATGACTTTAATTATCAACAAAAGAAATAAAAGTATGTAAAATTAGGGGAATGTATTGCAAATTAGAATTTCAATAATTTATATTTCTGCTAATTCCTTGCTAATTGACTTGGCAATCTTAAAATCAGATTTCCATGTGTATTTGTCTTTTTAGCTTTTGCATATATATATTAGTAAGCTGTATGTACATGATGTTTACTGATTAACTTTGGAAAGTCCAGCATGTTACTTGGGAAGAAGACTTATAAAATAAATCATGGACCTGTCACTTGCCTCAGAGATTAATTGGGTTTTGGCAAGAAGAAAAGTAATCTTACTTTTCAGATCTTTCATATAATATATACATATACATATATATATATACAAACATATATATAATATATATTTCAGTATTTACTATAGGAGTTAAAAGTCATAAATTTGGTGTCAAAAGGCATAGGTTTGAATCTTGTTTCTTCTATTTCTTGTTTGATTTTGAACAAGCCACTTAATCTGTTTAGTAAATTAAACAGTCAATGTGATAGTTTTCTCATCTGGAAAATGAGAGGGTTGGACTTCTACCCTCTAAATTTGTGATCCTAGGATGTTCTATCTGGCAAATTCATAAGTCTAGAAGCAAATACAGCTTCCTCAATAAAGTATTCAATAAAAGGTGGGGATAAGTATGGAGGGTTGGACTGTTTTCTTTTTTAATACTTGAAGTTGTCATCTTCTAGTGGAGAAAAAAATCTACCTCAAAGAATTTTAGTAACACTGAAATTAAATAATACCATGCATCAAAACTCAAATTTATGGCTTAGAATGCTATAGAAATAAACCACAAATATATGGCTCCTGGACTTTCACAAAATGACATATTGGAACATAGGCAACTGTTTCCTTCCATCCATTTTATTGATTACTATTTAATTTTTACATGCAAAATCTGGAAGTGTAATGGGAGGGAGTCAGAGTGATGGTCAAAAATTTATAATCAGCCTTGTTTCCATTGTTTTCACTTGCCTTCTTAGACATAGCCCTAAATCCTTTCTCTGTGACAGAAATATGAGGATGATCAAGATCACAGGTGGATAGAACAGTGTTCCATAAACAGCAAGCTGATGAGAATTTCAGTGTAATGCACATGATTGCTGTTTGTTGTCCAAGTGCTTTTCTTTGAGAGATGCTATTTTTCGTGTGAGTAATTTAATGGAAAAAAGTTCTATGTGATGGACAGTTCCTTCCACGTGGATAACTAATCATCTGTTCTTTGTTTAAAAACAGGAGGCACTACTACCTGTAGGGCTAGTAACCATTTCGAACCCTTTCCCCAAACCTCATGGTGAGCTTGATTATTTTTCCTCAAATGGAGCTATTCATTTCAGATTACTTCATGCCAGCATGATCTGTCATCAACTCTGGTCTTTGCTGTTGACATGGATGCTTCATGGCCTGTGATTTTATGTTAAAGACTTTAATTTGCTCCCACTTTATGTCCATTTATTCTCTTACACATGTCAATTTGTACCAAGGCATTGCAGGATGATTAGCTGTGAAAGACATAGCAACACTGATCAAGAATGATCTAAGACAATTTAGAGAAATGGTGAATTCTGAATATTAATTACTTACTTTTTTTACTTCATTTTATTTTATTTATTTTATTTTTGCTTTATTTTGTTTGTATTTTCTTTTGCAAATGGCTAAGGTAGAAATGTTTGCATAACCTCTCATGCATAATAAAAATCAAATTTTATTGCTTTTTAAGAAAGGGGAAAGGCTGGGAGGGAAGAAGAGAATTTGGATATTTTAATATCCAAATATCCAATATCCAAATATTTTAAATGATTGTTAAAATATTTTACACATTATTTAGAAACATCTAGTGAAATATTTTTTTCCAAAATTTGTGCCAACATGATGCCATTTTAGTTTCTCTAACACTTAGTTTCCTCATAGAGATTTTTCTTACATTCCCTGTGATTCAAGTCTGCAAAGTACATTATATAACTATTGTAATATAGTTGATTTCCTTTTTAATTGATGTATTTTACTGGATGCATTTAAAAATATTATTTTGAGAAGAGCTCCATAGAGAGCTAACCAGATGACCAAAGGAGTCCATTAGTCAAAAAATGTGAAAAATATCTTTTCTTGTGTCAATGATCTCAGGAAAGCAATCTCAGTTGATATGTACCTGGCAAATGGCCACGCAGCCTCTGATCAAAGACATCCAAGAAGGAGTAGTTCATAGGTTAGAATTAGAATCAGGTCAGAAAAGAATTTAGGTGTTTGATGGGAAACAGGAATTTCTATTTCCACAGTTCCAGTTTATTGAGGGTGTGACCTAGTACAGGGAGGTGAAGGTCAGAAAACTATGAAGCAAGCCTGATGAGTGGTTTGAGGGAAAACTTATCAGAGGAGAACAAGAAGTCACATGACCAGCAGATTGTGGCCCACAGGATCCAAAGTTTGGAATTCTATAAGGATCCTGCCTCATCCTGACCTTGTCATAGACTTCTGGTAGCCATGCTGGAAGCTACCTGTTCCTTTAAGGGAAGGAACGTAGAAGGCCTTCCCTCCTTTGAACTCCATTGTAAATAAATTTTCCTTGATACCCTTTTTGTGTGTCAAGTTCATCTCTAACATCACGGCACCTAACCTGGGGCATTGTCGCTACTTTGCACAGTGGTTAAATTTACGAGATGAGCACTCCTGTAAAACAGGAGTTAGATTTACTGCGGGTCAAGCACGAGACAGACTACAGGCAGGGAGTTCTGAAGAATCGAGGAGCAAATTTTGCTGGCCAATCAGATGAGTCAGTATAAAAGATCACCGCACTCTGGGAACTTTCACTCTGGATCTCAGTCTTTTACTGAGGAAGTGGAAGTTTGGCATGGCAAACTCTTTGTTGGTCCTATCCTGTCCAGAAGTCTCCTGCTGGGCCCAAAGCTAATGAAAGAACTTGGATAGAATTCTAGAAATTAGAGCAATGGAGGGAAGGAGAGCCCCTGGGGATATTGGGAGGATGCAATCGCTCCGAGGTCAAAAAGATTATGATGATGACTGGGGCCCAGGGACTTAATCCCAACAGTGGCCTTCCTTCCATCCTTCCTTCCTTCATTCCTTCCTTCTCTTTCTTTCTCGGCTTAGTAGCTATATTACTTGGTAAAAGAGTTTGCAAAATTTAGTAACCCTGGAGTCACAGTTACTAACCACGAATCCCAACAATAGAACATTAATTTGACTTATTTCACTGATAGATTCTCTGGTATTTGTAATTTTTTCAACATTTTCAATCTAATGGATGTGAGGTAAAACAGTTGATTTAATTTACATTTCTTCAATTACTAGTGATTTGGAGCATTTAAAAATATGGCTAAAGATGGCTTGGGTTTTCTCTCTTTAAAACTGTGCTAAAATAATTATTGTACTAAAATTTGGGGAATGACTCTTATTATTGTACATATAATCATCATATCATGAAAATGAGACCTTTGTCAGGGAAACATGCTTGAAAGATTTTTCCCCTAGTTGATTTTCACCTTATCTTAGCTGCTTTAGCTTTGTGTAAAAATGTTTCCTTGTTTTTCTTTTTATATTAGTTTGCCAGAATTGTCCATTTTAATTTCTATGATCATTTCTATCTCTTGTAGATTCAAACTAACTCAAGCCAAATCAAATTAAATGTCAAGGCCAGTCAACAAGCAATTATTCTGCATCTACTATCTGTCAGGCATTATGCCAGGTTCTAGAGTTGTATAAAATCATATGCTATTCATACATTTTAAAGGTAATTTCTTTCTTACTCCTCTCATTTATTTACAATGTATCTTTTCATGCCTAGGTTGTATATCCTTAAATTTTAGCTTGGTATATGGTATGAGATGTAGATTTAAGCATTATTTCCACCTAATTGCTATTCTTTTAATGAGTAGTTTTTGCCAGCTAATTAGTTAACTACTTTTGTTCGGTTCCGAAGTTGGGTGCTTAATGTGTTTCAAAGACTGACTTCTCCATTATTTACACTATTCCAAATCATTTTGATGTTTACTGGTTTTTATTTTTGTTTTTTTGTAATTTAAGATATAGTACTGTAAGATCCCCCTCCTTGCCATTTTTTTTTAAAAAGGGTTACTTTGAGATTTTTAAATTTTACTCCTCCAGGTGATTTCCATTATTGTGTTTTTTCTAGCTATCTAAATGTCTTTGATAGATTCATTCATATATACTTGATAAATAAAACACACACGTGTGTGTACTTACAGATGTAGTCAAAATCAATAAAGACAGAGGAATCTGACATTTTCTTTCTCTCAATGATTTATACTAGGCCGAATATGAGGTCTTTTTAGGAATATTGTTTGAAATTGCCTGAGTTTCCCCTACCAATGTTCTCATCATGGATGTTCTGAGTATGTGTATATGTTTTTTATTAAAAAAATTATAAAGATGAACAAAATAGATATAGAGGTCAGCTGTTGATGATGTGATCCTGGTTGCCATTTTTGGTCCCTATAAACACTGAAATTTATTTTTCCATACCTCTCTCACTTCCCCTCTAGATACCTTGCATTTAATATTTCGATTCTCTCACAACTTTGTCATTACAACTTTACCTTCCTCTATGCACATTGCATCTAATTTAACTTCTTGTCCTGTCCTTTTTTTTCTATTTGGCATCATTTCTTCCTCTTCTACAGGAATAAATGAATCTGTGATGCTAGCCTCCAAATGTAAGGGGTACAATTTCAGTGCCACTTTTTAAAAATGTGTCAGATATGATTCCATCATTACTGCTGAAGCAAAAAGAATGTCATGTTAAGAGTGAAAGCAGAAAGGCATTAGTTTAAATCTGGACTCCAATATTTGCTAGCTATATTATGCTAGGCAAGACTCTCTATCTCACATTCTTCATCTGTAAAAGGATTTTTCCATCTTTTT
This sequence comes from Potorous gilbertii, assembly GCA_028658325.1. Classification (NCBI taxonomy): domain Eukaryota; kingdom Metazoa; phylum Chordata; class Mammalia; order Diprotodontia; family Potoroidae; genus Potorous; species Potorous gilbertii. The sequence continues at coordinate 2,160 of JAQQSK010013012.1, read as the reverse complement.
TGTCAAACCAATCTTGATGCTTGTGAGTCTTCTGGTCCAGAAGCACCTACATTCCAGGGATGTTGTAAGGATAAAATCAGCTAATATTAGGAAAAAGTCTTGAAAACCATAAAGTGCCCTATCAAATGCTGCTGCTGTTCATGATGAGAGTGTTATTTAACATAATAAATACTTATAACATAGAAACTAGGGATTAGATTTTTATCTCCTTGGGTAATTTTAAGCTATTCTTATCATTTTAATATTAATTAAGATTAAGATTTGACAATTTTATGACAAATTGGCCAAAACATCTCATATTCTTAGAATTCTAGAGTTGGAAAGTCCCTTCAAAGGCATCTATTTCATCATCTACTTAAAAATAATTCTGTTTACCCTATCTACTGGTTGGTAATACAGCCAATTAGATAGGACCTTAAATAACTTCAATTACTTTTCTTCCATCTACATATTTAGGATTTTTCTATAGCTTTAGAAACTTTTGAACACTGCCTCTACACTTGACTTATTCTTCTCCCATTTATCTAACCATAACTTTCCTATATTATTTACTGGTTGTTCATCTTCTTCTGAACCATTTAATTTATCTTTCCCTCACTGCCCAATAACACATATTTGGAAGGCCTAGGGCCTTTCATCATCAATGCGATGAAAAAGAACAAGCTTGTAATTTTGAATGACTTTAATGCAAGAGTAGGCACAGGCATGACAGGGAGTCCTTGGTAGGAATGGAGTTAGAAAGAGTTAAAAGCAACAGTCACTTACTTTTGAAGACTTGTGCATCCCATCAGCTTGTCATCATCAACACTTTCTTCCATTTATCTAAAAAACTTTGTGGATGCACCTTCACAGCAAACACTGACATTTAATAGACTGTCATTATAAGGAGAAGAGAACAGGATGTGAAAGTGTTGAAGGTGATACGTGGTGCAGATTGCTAGACTAATCATAAATATACCATCACTAAGCTAACATTTGCCTTTAACAATAGCCATGATCACAAGGCAACATGACTATCCAAAGGCTTAATGTCAATAGGGTAGAGCATTTTTCTGCATATGAACAATTTGTTGTTAACTTGAAGAGAAAGTTGAGCTAACATATGTTTGGCCACAGTGGAGGAGTAAAGAAGTGGGCAGCTTTCAGATGTTTGGTGCATGGCATTACCTTTACTCTTCTGGACCAGAAGACTCACAAGCATCAAGATTGGTTTGACAAAAAAGGTGGAAAAATGCACTCCATGGAGTTTATTAGCAGGATAGTTCATTTGTCTCAGAGAAGGCAGTATTTAACTCCATCAAAAGAAAAATGAAAGTGAAGCTTAGAGAGATATAAGATTTTTGTCTCAGTAAAAGAGTAGATGAAATTCAGTTTTCACTGATAATGACAATCCATAGTTCTTTAATCAGTCCCTGAAGGTTATTTATAGAAAAAAGATGTTTGGTGCATCTCAACTATTCAGTGTTGATGGCCATGATAAGGACATGTTTATGAAAAGATGGGCTGAATGCTTCCATAGTATTCTCAATAAATCATCATCAACCAATCCTGAAGACATTGACGACCTCAGGTTGAAGTCTCTCTCTTGTAATCCCTCTCTAGTAAAATTCTCAATTGAAAAAGAGATTTTGAATGCCATTAGACTTCTCTTGTGTGGCAAAGCAAAGCACTTGGTGCTGATTCTATTCCAGATGAGATGTACAAGGTAGGGAGTCCACTGCTCATACAAAAGCTGATTGAAAAATTCATGGCAAGAGAAAGTTATTCCCCTAGGAGTTCAAAGATAACTCCATTGTCCATCTAGGTAAAGGGAAAGGAAATAAGTTGTCCTGACACAATCTCAGGGTGGGTCACTCTCTCTCTCTCTCTCTCTCTCTCTCTCTCTCTCTCTCTCTCTCTCTCTCTTTCTCTCATTGCTAGCAAGATTCTTGCAAGAGTCCTCCTTAATAGGATGATCCTTCACCTGGAAGATGGTGTTCTACCTGAGAGCCAGTGTAACTTCAGAAAAGACTGAGAAACAATTAATATGGTGTTTGCTGCCCAGCAAGTCAAAAAGAAATTCCAAGAGCAGGACAGAGGTTCATCAAATGTATTTGATACTGTCAGTCATGAGAGCTTGTGTAAGATCATGACAAAATTTGGTTGTCTGTACAAGTTCAT